>CAIGQV010016735.1:19847420-19868118 GCA_903798115.1 Danio jaintianensis
TCTGTCTGTCTGTCTGTCTGTCTGTCTGTCTGTCTGTCTGTCTGTCTGTCTCTCTGTCTGTCTGTCTGTCTGTCTCTCTGTCTGTCTGTCTGTCTGTCTGTCTGTCTGTCACGTTTCGTCCGTCTATGCCATTAGTAAAGTAAATGGGGTAGTTTGACGTTGGACTTTACACACAAACGGGTGTTTATAAGCAAAGCGAACAGTGCCCCCTTTTTCCTCTCAGGCGAGTGGCGGCGTTGGTGTGAGGTATTAGTCCGCTGTGAGCGCGAGCGAGCGGGGCTCTGACTCCAGCAGCAGTGCGGCTTTAAGATGATGAAGGCTGTGAAATTTATCGCTGGCTCCTCCTCCCGCGATGATGTCAATCGGAGGTGGAGAGGTGGGCAGTACTAAGGAACTGAGTTCATACAATACAACAGAGATTGCTAGAGCTCTGCGTACAACTACGGCAAAACGCCTATTCCAGTGTGTGGAAGTGATGCTGCACATATAGGCACACTGTCCACCTGCTTCGTTGCACTGACAGCCCATGAGCATTTCTCAGAATAGACGATTTGCTCTCTATCACTCTGCCAAACCACGGGATGACATTAAAATGACGTGTCCGGGGATGTTTTGAATGATTTACAAGTTCTGTAGCTGTTAATTAAAGGCACAGAGAGAAAGAAAACAACTTAACCAAACAGTTCACGTACATGCGAGGAGCATTCTCGCGCTTTCCCGTGCTGACTGTATGAATGCACTGAAATAAGAAGTACAAACCCATTTGGAGCAGCACCATCTCTCCGCGCGCGTGGGATTCAAGCAGTATCCAGGCGCGAGACATCTGAGGAATTACATCGTCTCTTCTAAAAGTCATTCACAAATGTTTTTCGCTGTTCGTGCTCGGACCTTGGACTTTTTCATGGACATGGATCGTTTTCTCTAGTTGGATACCGACTGGTCACTACGTGAAGCTGTTTGATTCTGGGATTTTCTTCAGTCTGCTTCACGGCACTTCATCTCCTCCAGCAGTGATGCCGCTACGTGACGGGAATTGAGAGTTTCCATATTCACTGAGAAATCCGAGGTAAGACACGTATTCTTTATGCTCATTCATGGCTTGTTTTTTTATTTTAAACATTTAAACAAACGGTGGAGTTTTACCTAGCTCTCTGATTTGGCCGTACTTTATTTAATGTAAAAAAACACCGCGAATTGGATTAAAACAGCTACTCACATGCGCTTGCAATGTTCGGGGGAAATGCAAAAAAAGTCGAAGGGCCCACGCGCATAAAACTCAATATTACGTTCATCTTTGAATAGGTTTAAGTTTGCCTGGGGAAAATAAATTCATTGTGATGTTAGAAACACATAAAACGTTCTGCAGAATTCTGTAACCGCACTTCAATTCACAATTGAAGATGCGCTAGTCTGTTTTCTTTTTTTCCATTTCGGTTAATGACTTCGCTTTATTACACAGAAAGTAAAACAGGCAAAAGCTAAATGTAAAGTCGTCTTAAAGCGTTTCCTACGAGAGCGTAACCGCCAACACGTGAATCATATAACAACATCAACTAGATACCATCAACTTCTGAAGCGTTCTCCTGAATCTTCTGACTGTCGGAGAAATGTTGGATTGTCGTCATTTTTAACCTAGCAGCAAAGTAATAACATATTAAATGGCTTGGTATTAAGGAAATGGACACATATAGGTTAGGCTACTCAAAAATGCACGGCTGTATGCAGCTCGCGAGACAGAAGAGCATCAGCAGATGAAGTCGGAGGCTGATCCAGGAGGATGCGTCATTTTCTGAACCGGTGTGCTGGCCGAAGCAGAACAGAAATACTTTGTTTTAATCACTGATTCTGTCCCTTAAAAATAAATTGCCATGGTAACCATAGTTCCCGCCACAATACCATGCACTCTAAGTAATAAGGGATCTTTGGTTTGTAGTTTCAGCCAGTTGCCTTTATATTAAAAACGATTTTGGGCATTTTTATATTATTATTATTTTTTTAAATGTCACATTTTTTTTAGATTATTGATATTACTGATACTTCAGTTCAGTGTATTGGCTTAATCCTTTCAAATTTATAAATATTTTTCTCAACAACTAAATAATAATAGCAAAATGTATTATTATTATTATTATTATTATTATTATTATTTGTTGTTTGTTTAATTTTGACCACTTGTGAAGTTTAAAATATTGTCTTATTAGATCAGGTTAAACCATTTGGCTATGTTTGGAACCTTTATTATTGTATAAGTGTAAATACTGCATTTATTGTTATGCATGTAAAAGTGTTGTAACTTTTGCTATTTACTGATACAGTATAAAATGTTCAAAGCCTTTACACCGTTTCCAAGGGATAACCACCATAATAACTGTGGTAATTATGGTATTTTTCTGAAAAGTGCTTTTGTTACCATGGTCATTTTTTTTAAAGGAAAGTTTCCAAATTTAGGCATACTTCAGAACGAATATGTAGTTTATTGTATTTGCTTTGTTCGCATTTTCTCACTAAGTTGTGCAACAAGCGACCTTTGACGACAGGTATGAGTGTCAAATCTGATTACTTTCTAATTTAGATTTTCATAGGGACAAGAGTTCAACATTGTTTCATGCTTGAAGGCAAAATGATGCAACTGGTTTTCATTTTACAGTCATCTCTGGTTGAACAACACTCGGATGTGGAGAAATTCAACAGGCCTTTATTTTTTACAGCTTATTGTTTATGTATTTTTTTTATTTTATTAGCATTCATCATTATTATTGTTTTTAATCTGTTATCTCATCTCGCCATGAAGTGTAGATACTAAAAAGCAATGTTGCAAAATAATATGCTGCGAACATTCATTCCTTCATAGTATATTTGTTTAATTTTTTTTTTTTAATATATTTGTAGATTTTAATATATTGTAATTGTGAACTATATGTGAAATTATACTATTTAATTATATTATAATTTATAGAGTTGTGGTATATATAATATAAAGGTGTGTATCAAAAGATAGGAATTACTTTTTTTTTTGTCTGCCGCTAAAAGAATGATGATGTCATCTAACATGAAAGTCACAAAACAGTTGTGACTTTTATTTATTTACTTGTAATATAATAATGTAGCATGCGTTTTATGTGCTTTCAGTGACTAGTTATAGCCACCTAGTGAATTCAAACTTAAAAAAAAAAAAAAAATAGCAACTATTTTGAAGATAGGACTAACCTAGAAACTCTGTAAGATCATGTTAAGAATAGCTATTCTCAACAAACGATTTATACTAAATTAATTAATACTAAACTGGCAGAAAAAAAAACAAAAAAAACATGCAATGACAATTATTACTGCCATTATCGTAATCTAAAACTGCTGGTCAGGGTGGTTGATACAATGTCCTACCACTATACACATACTATACACAGTGGCCTTGCGTTATCTAAAAGTATAAAAAGAGTAAGTTTGTCTCAAATATGTTATCATTAATATGAATGGTTGTTTATTGTATATTATTATTATTTTTTGTTTTGTTTTTATGACCAGACTAATCACTGCAGTGCCCTCTAATGGTTATTTATTTAATTATTTATTTATGGATTAACAATAATACTTTACTACCTCCAATATACAGATAATAATGTATAGCTGTTAATTAATTTCATTTTTTTACTTTTCATTTTAACAGCACAGTCATTTAGTTAGTCAACAATTAACTGAATTTAAGCAGAATTAGATTTATTTGCTATGTGGCTGAAAAATATAATGTTCAAAACTGGAGTGAATAAATAACGAAAGAGTGTTATCTTCAAGTCTGTATTAATTGTTATATTCATTTGTAAAATCTAGTTGATCTTCCTGTCCCTGTCATTTATAACTTATAGACATAATACATTATTATTATTAGTAGTATTGTTATATGTCTGAATTGAAGAAAAAAAAAAATCATAAAGTAAGAGTAAAAATGAACATTGTATCACAGGCCAAAAATCAGCCATTTAGATTTAGAGTTTTATTGGCATGTTATACACTTTGCTATGTTTGTCCATATAAAATCAATTTGGGAGAATGATATATCAACAACTGACATGTTGTTCCACTGAAAGTGCCCACAATAAATTGCCTGATGCTGGTCTAAGGAATTAAATCAAGTTTTATTATGATTATTTATCATTCAAATTCGCAAAATCTCAACCATGATTCACAACACACCATTTTACATTAACAAAATCCGTCTCAGTTCCTTCTCAGGTGAAGTTAGCCGTAACTTATTTTGTCATCTGACCGGATGAAAACTTTGATAAAATGAAAAATGGCAGACATGACTGTTTGGATGCATAATCTTTGCTGACAGACATAAATCGACTCCATTGCGTTCGCTACATCTGTTTATCCGTTGCAACTGGCAGCCTGTTTGGTATGTTAATACCTCCCTATTGATCATTCAATTGATCATTGGTCCTTTGGATCAGTGTAGTCTGCATCAAAGCTACTCAAAGCCAGTCTGCATTTCAGTAGGATCCTACCTTTTATATGACACGTCAGTCTAGAGTCTTCAGGTACATACTGTAGGATTGATTAATTAACAGATATAACAATACAATGTTAATGTTGCAAATCAACAGGTTATAAACAGATTTAATAATAACAACAATAATAATAATACCAGATGTTTTACATTATCACATATTTGATATAAAAGGATGACTTCATAAATAAATGATTAAAAACATGTTTTCTCATGATGAAAAGGCTGACATTCGCACTACACAAGAAGGACAGCAGGTAGACTGGCGAACAGCTGGCAGGAGGGCTATGGGTCTCAAGCTGCTGAAGGCAAAGGTGGAGGGCAAACTCAAACAAGACATTGAAATGTCAAGGCATCACACACACACGCTTTCTTTAAACCGATAAAGAGAGCAATGCTGCTGATAAGAACAAGTTAAGTGACACGCTTCAGGCAGCTGTCCCAGTTTAACTTTCATAAGCGGCTTTAATCATTATATGAAATGTCATTTTGCTTTAATTACCGTTCTTATTAAATTTGATCGTTTTAATCTGATGCCCGTTTGGTAGGTGAGCAGTATTGATTTTTACACCTCTGCAGCACTCGGATCCTGCTGATTCATATAGACAGAAGTTCAACATGAACTTGCGGTTGACATGTAAAATTATTTTCTTCCTTGACAGCTCAGCTCAAAATCAAAAAAGAGGCAGGCCTGTCCATCACACTGTCATGTAAAGCGCCTCCAAAGTCTGTGTGCTGTTCACTCCAGGCTCTGGAGGGAAGGACGGCTTTTGCATACTCCCTGGAATGCATGGTCCGCTGCTCAGAATAGATCACTGCAACTCTGTGCAAGCAGGGAGGAAGTCTCCCCGATACCCCCGAGCGCAATTTTCCCTGCTAATTCTCTCTATTCGCTCATGAGCTGCAAGTTTCCAAAGATTGGGAAAGTTGAAACTCCAAAGCTTTGCAAATCCACCCAGAGTATAGTTTTGAAAGAATCGTTCCCTGGAGTAAATCTGAAAATGGCTCTGAGTTTTCGCAACAACATAAACTGTCCTAAATATGGGGAGGAGTGACATGTGGGCTCCCATGTGGAATTGTCTAATCCCAGCACCATGTCCCTGGATAGCAGAGCTCCATACAAAATGCCAGACATCACTTACCGAGAGCTCGAGCTTATACTGTCTACACTGTTTAGTGCTATTTTGGGTTGTACAGGTTCATCAGCATTCATGCTCCACTCGGGACCATGCCATTTGTTATTGTTGACAGTAAACTGATTATCCAGATGCAGGAGAATGTGCAGAACAGGAGACCCATCGCCCTTCTTGTGCATTTTAAAGGCCCATCCACGTCACACTTTAATGTCAGTTGCGGTTATTTAGATGTAGATCATCTTTTCATCTTTTATGCGCTGCTCTGCAATGCACTCCTTAGCCAGTAAGTCCTCTTCATTATGCAATGTTGGATACAGCCTTGGACTCTTTCAGGCTTATCAGAGTATAGTAGGTGAATAGTAATTGGTTTGCTCTCGCCGACTCAAAAATGGTGCAGTCTTCAAAAGCAAACCGAATAATTTTTCACAACTTTCTTCAAAAAACAACATAACAGTCTGAGAATATCTGCAGATAGTAAGCTGGCCATTGATCAATGTCATGTAAATACTGTGAGTGCTGCTCGTCTGCCCAACAAACCTTTAATGAGTCCCTACAGTCCAGGCGGACTCTTCACTGTGAAAAACAGAACATCTCGCTGACAGCCGAGACTTGAACGGCTAAAAAAAATAAAAAATGGGGCCTTCAACTCTCTGTGTGTTTTAAGAAATCAGCCTTTGTTATGAATTTTTGATGTGTGAAAGATCTTCAAGGTACACGATGCATCTCTGCTGCGTTCAGCTTTGTTTTAAAGCAAACAGACAAATTGCACATTAATGACTTGACGAATGGAGAGTCGTCGTTAATAGTATTTTCTGGATGTCCCATTTTTCTTTAATTTTCTTTTCTACTATAGTAACATGCTATATCTGAATAACTAAATTTCCAAATAAATAGAAGATTTTCTGCTTTGAGGTTTTGCTTATTAATTGCATATGGTTTTAAAAGAAAGGTTTAATAGACAGTCAAACTAAGTGTGGAGATTCCAATGTGGCCATAATAAGGGCTACTATATTCAAACAGAAATAGCACTGCATGGACAACTCGGTAAACTAACAAAACCCAGAGTCTAGAAGTGTTGGGCATCTCCCCCACCAGTTCTCTGTGACCTAGTTGAGTTGTTGGCACATTGTGAAAACCTCAGCCCCCTGGCTACTTTTATTTATATAATGCCCTGACAGGATTTGTGTGGCCATCGAGCAAGTTGGCAACAAACACTGAAATGCTGATTCATAAATCATGTCTTGGTGCTTTGAATTATGGCTTTGTCCTATTCTTTTGAGGGATATTTACAGTCATTTGGGACTCTTATTCTTCAACTTTAAATCATAAAACTCGCACTTACTCTACAGTTACATCTTGGCTGCTCAAAATATCAACATACTGTAATCTGATATTATGCACTGCAGTTCTGTTGAGTGTTGCCAATGACGTACAATAGTCCATTATCTGCAGTATGAAATCTGCTGCCGAGCCTCTCTAATACGATTGTATGTTGTATTTGGTAGCTCTTTACAGTTTAAACAGTCGTTCATATTGTTAAGCATTGTAAACGACAAATGAATGGCAACAATAGTTGTAGGGATAGTCCATTCTTCAATGTAAGTCATCATTTACTGCTCGTGTCATTTCAAATCTGTATGATCTTTCATTCTTATTTGTAATACAAAAAGGAGAAAATTGTTCTCTTTTCTGTGCAGTTGTCTTCCTTAGCCCTTTGGCAAATAGTTTTTTTCCTTCTCATTTTCTCAGTTTACACAACAACCTCACTAGTTTGAGATTTCGATGAAAACAAGGATCTTTTGTCATTTGGCTTTTCAAGTGTCTTGTTTTTAGATGTTTGTTCTTGAAAGAAAGACAAAAAATGAATCTTTCAAGTATTTAGTTTTAAAAAACAAACAAAGTAAAATGACTTTAAAGTATCATATAAGTAATATGTTCTGTATTCCCCAGTGAGCTGTTCGCTGCTACATCTGATTCAGTGAGTTGACTTGAGAACCGGTTCCATCCATTAACAGATAATTTACATTAATTTGAAAATTTAATTTTTGTAACTGTATGGAGAAGAGAAACCACAGAACAGATTTTTTTTCTGTGTTGAAAGCTGCACAGTATACAGTAGGTTTGGAAGCACATGAGGGTAAAAAATGTGGACAGAATGTGGCTGAACTATGTTTAATTTATTGAAAAATCTAAAATGCTCCCCCAGAGAGTTGAGAATCATTTGCTTGTTCAGATGTTAATGTTCCAAAGCATCAAAAAGCTATTTGTAGCAAAACTGTGTTTTAGAGTTGGGAATGTGACCATCTTTCTCTTTTCATCTTCCTCTAGCAGATCTTTGAAGAAAGTGCAGCACCTACCCCTGAGTATGGACTTGGCAAGTGAGGCCCATGTTCTGGTGGTTTTATTCACCTGCTTGTTCTTGATGTGCCGGGCTCAAGAAAAGGACTACACAGTAAAAGAGGAGCAGCCGGAGAATGTGCGAATCGGAAACCTGCGCAAAGACCTAAACTTGAACCTGGATCCAGACATTAAACTGTCTTCTGCGCTGCAGTTTAAACCTGTCTACAAGACAGGTGATGTGCCTTTAGTCAAGGTAGAAGCCAGCACAGGAGAAATTCTGACCACAGCCAACCGCATCGACCGTGAGAAACTCTGTTCTGGAGTCTTCAATGAGAAGCGCTGCTATTATGAGATCGAGGTTGCTGTACTACCTGATGAGATTTTCAGACTGGTCAAGATCCGCTTCCTCATTGAAGACATCAATGACAACGCCCCACTCTTTCAGTCGACAGTTATCAACATCTCCATTCCAGAAAACACAGCCATCAACAGCCGCTACCCAGTCCCTTCTGCATTTGACCCTGATATAGGAATCAATGGGATTCAGCACTACGAGCTTGTCAAGGTGAGGTCAATGTTCAGCTGTGATTTAATACATGACACCTCCATTTAATCGGCCCTTAATGTCTGAAATAAAATAAAAAAAACTGAAAGCAATAACAATATTTGGCTCAAGGTTTTAAAAGTAATTTCCTGTCTTTTGTTTAAGGTAAGTAGATAGTAGATAATTGCACCAAGATAGATATGAACAATGGAGGAAATGGTACTTTCTCTTAATTGATGTATTCTGAGCAACTAGCGTAATATCCTCAGAGGCTTAATGTAGTCTGCTCCAACTGGAAAGTAGGATAATGGTATGCAAACTATTAAATCGTATAAAGTAGCAGATATGTTGCATGTGTGTTTAATTTAGCATTTTATGGATAGTCAAAGGGGCCTTTTATCCCAGAAGTGGTAAAAAGACACTAAGCACGGTCTTCATCTGGGATGTCAGTCACAACGCAGAAGATTCCGACATAACATAGTTCAGTGAATGAACTCGTATTCCCTTGAAAGGTCATCCTGTATTTTAATTAAAATTCAAATACAGTGTGAAATTCAAATACAGTGTGAAACAAAGAACCCAAGACTGTTATTAAAGTGTGAAAGAGTAATTTGTACCTTTTCTTTTGAGAATTAGCCGAATCCTTGCTTTTCATGTCTGATTAAGTTACCAATTTGCATTTTTAAAGAGTCTCTCTCTCTCTCTCTCTCTCTCTCTCTCTCTCTCTCTCTCTCTTTTCCTCTCTGCCAAGCCTGCTGTGACTCTTTCGTTTGCCTGTGCTTGGAAAATGACCAGTGCGATGCCTCATAAAATGACAGTAAATATGTAAAGAGTCTGTTGCCTTTCGGATGATTTTATTTGTTCTTTGTCTGTAAGTGTAGTGTTTCTTTTTATAAATCATGCATGTAAGTTTGGTGAGGGTAGATCTGAGTAAACAGAAATGGAACGGGAGGATATGTTTCATCCTCAGAGGTTGTTGAAAGCATCCTACGAGCGGCATCTGGCCGTGAATCCACCTCTTGGACTGCGTTTGCATGGTCCTGTGAGAGTACGAATCTCTGAAGCTCCCACACAGTGATGCTTTAGACCGGCTCACCGTCAGCATGGAGCTGCACGATTAGCATTGTGGCGCACAGCTGCTGCGCACATAGCTTTGAAAGAGCTCTGATAGCAATCCCTCTTCTGCTCTTTATTCATTCCAGTCATGTCCCCTAAGGAGGATGCCCTCGCTTATGACACAGAGGGCTGTTATTGCCTACCCCTGTTTTAATTGCGCTGCCATATTAATTGTTCCATCAGCATTAGTGTTGCCATGTCACCTGGAACGATGCACAGAAGCACCTCTGGACACTATCAAGGTCAGCCTACAGAAAGTAATACCATGCATGGCTGGAGGAGTGCTTTCCATTAGAAGAGATTTTATCACTTAAAGAGAACCTCTTTACAAGTCCTATCTGGAGGCATGTGGATCAGATCAGGCTCATGGGATGAGGATATTGACTTTTCTGTTGTGGGTTCCACCCAACTCATTGTTATTTTTACCCTTCCATTTAAGCACTCTAACCTCACATTAAGAAAGCCGTTTCTCTCTTTTGAAGCCATTTGTGTGTTTTTAATCACCCGGGACCTTCATCGTTGTCATTTTAAGATCGAAACTTAAGAAAGGATGTTTTGAAAGCGCTTTCATTACAGCAAGTCTCCATTGGATTGCTTATTTGGGGAGTCAAGGTCAGTGCTAAAAGTTGTTATCATTTCATTTCAATAATTCATGAGTATTTTGGTTTTCATCCATGTCTGATTCTGATTTGAAGTGGAAGAGAAACTAGCTCAGCTTAAATAATTTATAGAAAATGTGATTTTTATTTTATTTTTTAAGTTCTCACTTCTGGAGTTATTTCACTTCAAGACAATGAGAAGAGCCAGTCGAATGATGCATTAATGATCAAGGGCTGACAAGTAACATGTCATAAAGAGTTTCCATGAATATTACAACACAAAGGCTTACGAATGATTTTCGAGAAAGATATCATCCGCTTTGAACAAAGTAATTGTTGTGCCTTGAGTTGTGCTGAAGGGTTCTGACACTTCTCACAAAAGGTTTGTTTCCCAGGAAACAATTGCAGTATATAAAATAAATAGTAATGATTATAACAATTAGCTTGAGAGAGTATAGATGCCCGTTTAATTGTACTCCCTTGAGAATCAGTCAGAGTAAAACTGCATCAGCTTTAAGGATGAGTGGATAAGGTAAACTGATTTCTGCTAGTGATTTGGACAGTACTGGACACTGGGGAAAAAGTAGCAGTTTCTAATTGTATTGCTGACTGTCAAATGGTTCCAGGTTTCATTTGTGCCTAATGTTTGACTGATTCCTTTGCCAAAGTGTGACCAAGAATGCCTTGCTTGTGTTTTGGTCTAAGTCAAATGGTGCAATAATTATAACCATATTACCAAATGGTGGTCTAATTATAGTAGGCAATAAATATAAAATGCAAATACAAATACGACTACTCAAATACTACTATTACTACTACTACTAACGTAAATTCATAATAATAATAATAATAATAATAATAATAATAATAATAATAATAGTTGTTGTTATTATTATTATTACTGTTATTATTGGGGCGACGCAGTGGCTGAGTGGTTAGCACTGTCGCCTCACAGCAAGAAGGTCGCTGGTTCGAGTCGCGGCTGGGCCAGTTGGCATTTCTGCGTGGAGTTTGCATGTTCTCCCTGTGTTCGTGTGGGTCTCCTCCGGGTGCTCCGGTTTTCCCCACAGTCCAAAGACATGCGGTACAGGTAAATTGAATAAACTAAATTGACCGTAGTGTATGTGTGTGAATGAGTGTGTATGGATGTTTCCCAGTACTGGGTTGCAGCTGGAAGGACATCCGCTGTGTAAAACATATGCTGGATAAGTTGACCGTTTATTCCGTTGTGGCGACCCCTGATGAATAAAGGGACTAAGCTGAAGCAAAATGAATGAATGAATTATTATTATTATTGTTATCATCATCACCATTATTATTAGTAGTAATGGTATTCATTTTTTTAACATTTAATTTTGTGTTGTTTTTTTATATGCATGCATTTATACTGTTCTTATGCAGTGCAACGGTGCAAGGAAGTAAAATATTCAGTTTCCCAGTTGTTGATACTGAGTTCATTCTGAGTTGTTGCTGTAGAAGGTCATCTCATTGATTCATACAGCAGATACTTTGCCAGTCTGCAAAGCTGAAATAAACTCTAGGGTTGAACTATGCAAAATGAAGCTCACACATATTCTACCGTTAAGATACTGTTCTCTTTGGGTTATTTATAACTGACATTAGCTTCTTCTGCATATATTTCTTGGTTGCACTAGACAACTGGGTTCAAATTAAGCACGATTTTAAGCATTGTTTTACATCCAATATCATTCCTTGTCAGTCTTTTACTCTAATGGAAGCAATTCATCCCATGTGTCTCTTGTAATGCTCTATGGGTCAGTTGGTATGAATATGTAGATTCTTATGCACTACCTGTATTAATTTCAGACATTTGTCACGTCCCTTGGGCCTGTGATTCATGTTCTTTTGACTTTACCCGAGTCTGTTTGAAGATAATCAGAATTCCCCAGCCTCATTTTTTATAGGCCTGGCTTGCAAAATTATGATTGATCCCCTTATTGCTAGCCATTTTAAAAACAGTCTCATTAGATAAAACATGTCTTATCTGATCACCCTGTATAAGTCCAAAAAAAAGAAAAAGAAAAAAAGTGGTCCTTCGGCTAACACACATACATTTGTAACTGACAAAATGTAACCCACCTTCATTGTAACCAGAAGCACACCAAACTATATGTTTCTCACAGATTGTTCTGCTGATTCTCATATAAAATTACAGCAGTCAGTTTTGTTGAATTGCATTGACTATATAAGGAAGGAGAGCTGCTTTGCATGTGCTAATATATGCAGGCATCCAAACTGTTACTTTCATAACCTTTCTGTGTTTAATGCTAATTATGTACTTGGATGAGTATTGATATGTGTGTTTTTGCATGTGTTGGTAGCACTGACAGTAGACCACAGATGGTCACAAAAGTGTGCCAAGAACTACCAAAGGGGGATGTTGCATGATTTTAGCATGTACAAAGCTCGTTCCGTCAATCCAATATTTAAATTGTTGTTTGCTATTGTAGTTATTATGCAGCTGCATGCAGGGTGCCAATAAAAAGTGTATTGTTAGAGCCAGACTAAATGATTCAAGATTACCCATGGCATGGGGAATGCATATACGTATCGAAATCACATTTGAAATATGTGCCTAGACAGAGTAATCTTTCCCAGCTTTATGTGCGGCAGGAAGCTTATCTCTTAAGGAAGTTGCTTTTTCTTGTTCTAGCATGAAAATGTTTTTGACTGAAAGAGCTTCAAAGAGCCTCTTTGTTTCACAAATGTGCTTGACTCTCATTCAGGCACTGTTCCCCTGTCTTCCTCGCTTACTAACCGCGGAAATATAGAAAATGTGCTGTTTGCCTGTGCTATATAGCCTGATCTGTAATCATAAATATTAGGTCTAATTTTGGTAGGAAGGTAATTATTTTAAACAGTCAAAGCTGGTTTCTCATGGGGCTTGCATATGTATTTGTTTTCATTTTCCTCGGGCTTTGCTGTTGCCTAGATTTAGCCTTTTTTTCTGGCTTTTCCCTATGCTTTAATCTGTGATGGTCTTGCAATATGATTAAAATAGGATCTTATCTCTTTGACATCTTTTCAGCTGCTTTCCTCACATATGAACTTGAAACTACAAAAGCTGTCTTCTGTATACTAAATCAGAGCCTTAGTTGTTGGATAAAACAATAAGTTGTGTGCAGCAAAGCAGAATACACCAGAGAATAATGCTAGAACTCACTGTTTCATTATTGTACGGCTAAGAGATGCAGTGTGGCTTTGTTACTTGTATTAGTTGATAGGAAATGTTGTTTCTGAATGTAAAATTTGCAATTTTCTGTCAGACTAGCAAATGGTTTACTTTTAGAAAATGTACACTAAGCATGCTTATTAAGGAGTCAGCAAAGGTCAGGGCAAAAATATATTTCATGATGGTCAATAAAATATATTCTGTAATGTTTCAGACATGAATATGTGCATTGATTTATGCTCACCCAAGTAAATATGGAATGACACAAGGTAATGTCATCTCTAACAAACAATTTTGGATTGTTTACCACATCGTAGACTTATTTACTTTGTATGGAATCTGTTTTCACTGCATCGTTTATGGGACATGTTTTAGTTTTCAGGTGCTTGATGGAACTGTTTACAGTATAGGGATCCAAGTTTGCTTTATAGGATCATATCCCCTGGCCAGGCTTTTTGAGTAAATATTTTGAAGACCTTGTGCATTTTCTCATAGGATTAAACAACTTTAACCCCAAGGTTTAATGCGGGAGCTAAAACCAACATCTGTTGAAAGCCAGAATAAATGACTGGCTCAAATACATCAGTATTTGTATGTTTCTTACGTGTGTTTGTGAAATGTGTCTGATGGATTATCATAACACGTATTGTCACATAAATAGGAAAGCAGGAAAAATAGTAATGTGCAAAGATAAAAACAACAATATACATAATGACTGAGCGAGTCCAAAAAAGTTGTATGCCTTTTTTAGTTTTAGTGTTAACATCAAGTGGAGGTGTCTTCCTTGCTGATGTTTGGAGAAGCATTTTTAATTTTGTACAGTTCTTGGTCAAATATACTACAAAGAGTTTACATTATTTTTTTATGTGTGTTTTCTAGAGTGTGAGTGAATTTGGCTTGGACATCATTGAGACGCCTGAAGGAGACAAATGGCCCCAACTCATAGTCCAGCAGAGCCTTGATCGAGAGACGAAGGACACCTTTGTGATGAAAATTAAAGTAGAAGATGGTGGCAACCCTCCAAAGTCCAGCACAGCCATTCTTCAAGTTACCGTCTCAGATGTGAATGACAATCGGCCGGTGTTCAAGGACAGTGAGGTGGAGGTAAACGTTCCAGAGAATGCCCCAATGGGAACGTCTGTCACTCACCTCCATGCCACAGATGCTGATCTGGGATCCAATGCTCAAATTCACTTCTCCTTCAGCAACCAAATATCCCCTGCCACCAAACGACATTTTGCTATTGACAGCACAACTGGACTGATTACCGTCAAGCAGCCGTTGGACAGGGAAGTCAACCCAGTGCACAAGCTTATAGTTCTAGCCAGTGATGGAAGCTCTACACCTTCAAGGGCTACAGTAATAGTCAACGTGACAGACATTAATGACAACGTTCCCTCTATAGATACCCGTTATATAATGAATCTTGTAAATGGCACTGTGCTGTTGTCTGAAAATGCCCCTCTTAACACAAAAATAGCCCTAATTACTGTGACAGACAGAGATGCAGATCTGAATGGTAAAGTGACATGTTACACTGATCATGATGTACCTTTTAGACTGAAGCCGGTCTTCAATGATCAGTTTTTACTTGAAACTGCTGCACCCTTAGATTATGAGACCACTCGGGAGTATGCGATACGGATAGTTGCATCTGACTCTGGGAAACCTCCTTTAAACACTTCGGCAATGGTGCTGATTAAAATCAAGGATGAAAATGACAATGTCCCTGTTTTCCCTCAGCCTGAAATCCAGCTGTCCATCCCGGAAAACAATGACCCTGGCACACAGTTGATAAAAATCAGCGCAACAGATGCTGATAGTGGTTCTAATGCTCTTATTATATATAGTCTTGGCCCAGATGCTCCTGATGGGTTTAACATAGATTCTCGGTCTGGAATTCTTTCTGTTGTCAAAAGGCTAGATAGAGAGAAGCAGGAAAAGTATTCATTCACAGTCATTGCAAGGGATAACGGTACTACTCCTCTTCAAAGCAACATCACTGTTAAGCTAATAGTCCAAGACCAAAATGATAACAGTCCAGCCTTTACCCATCCTGAGTACAACTTCTATGTGCCTGAGAACCTTCCTTTGTATGGGACAGTAGGTTTGATCACTGTCACAGATGCAGATGCTGGTGACAATGCAGTCGTCACCCTCTCGATCATTAATGGGAAGGACAATTTCATCATTGACCCCAAAACTGGGGTGATCAAGCCAAACATTACCTTTGACAGGGAGCAACAAAGCTCCTACACGTTTGTTGTCAAGGCTGTGGATGCAGGTCAAATGCAAACCACCTCATATGCCAAGGTCACCATAAATGTTGTTGATGTGAACGATAATCGACCAGTGTTTGTCATCCCCTCCTCAAACTACTCCTATGATCTAGTACCTTCAAACACCAGCCCTGGATCTGTGGTGACCAGAGTGTTTGCCATAGATAATGACACTGGGATGAATGCTGAGCTCCAGTATAGTGTTATTGGAGGGTCGCCACGAGGACTGTTTACCATTGACAAAACGACAGGCAACATTACTCTGCAGGAGAAGATTGTAGCAGCAGACCAAGGTCTCCATAGGTTGGTGGTGAAGGTCAAGGACTTGGGGCAGCCAGAGTCCTTACATGCAATTGCCCTTGTCCATTTGTTTGTGAATGATACAGTCTCTAATGCCACGTTCATCCAGGAGCAACTACGCAAAAGTCTGGAGACTCCTTTGGAGCGGAATATTGGGGACAATGATGTGACACCCCAGACTAATGGCTATGTAATTGTCGTTATTGCCATAATTGCTGGGACAATGACTGTTATCCTGGTAATCTTTGTAACTGCTTTGGTACGCTGCCGACAGACACCGAGACACAAAGTTGTTCAGAAGAGCAAGCAGAGTGGCGAGTGGGTTTCACCCAACCAGGATGGTCGACAGATTAAAAAGAAAAAGAAGAAGAAGAAGAGGTCTCCAAAAAGTTTACTGTTGAATTTTGTTACCATTGAGGAATCCAAGTCTGATGACCCTACTCATGAACACGTCAATGGCACCTTAGACCTCCCTGTTGAACTTGAGGAGCAGACAATGGGAAAGTACAACTGGGCTACTACACCAACTACCTTCAAACCCGACAGTCCTGACTTAGCCAAGCACTACAAATCCGCTTCCCCTCAGCCAACATTCCAGATCAAACCAGAGACCCCTGTGGCTCCCAAGAAGCATCATGTCATTCAGGAACTCCCACTGGACAACACATTTGTGGTGGGCTGTGACTCACTTTCCAAATGTTCCTCCAGCAGCTCCGACCCCTACAGTGTTTCAGAGTGCAGCTGTCAAGGGGGCTTCAAGGCACCTGGACAAATCCACACCAGACAGGTAATTCACAACTTCCTTTCTTAAACCACTCGCTGCTCCAGCTCCCATTTGTACTGTCCTTCTGGTAGAAAGATGTGGAATGGAGGGTGGCAGTCGCATGTTCTGAGCTTCAACAAGGGCTCGAAGGTGCATGCATGTCAAGATGCAATATGCAAATGAAAATCTTAAACTTAAGCAAAAGTGCAAGGTTGTTGGTTCTATGGTTATGTGTTCATATTAGCAAACATTTGACTGAAGAAGACATGTAGGAAAAATCCCTCAGTTTATCAACTGAATGAACATTGTACATATTAGGAAGACTGTGACAAATAGCAAGATGTTGGATAGGGTTGATAATGGGATGCTTTTTTGTCTTCTTCTTCTCTTCCCAATCAGACATTCAATTCTAAAGAGCAATTATTAGCAAAACAACTTTTTGTGTGTACCAAAACCAAGACTGCTAGCTTGAGATTACAGCTATGTTTGTTCTTGATTGACATGCCAAAACCAAGCATGCTTGACAGAAAACCAAACAAGATAGGGTTGCGTTCCGCTGGCACAGCTGAACAGATGCACATTGCTGAAACAATTGTTTCCCACAGAAATGCTTGATAGAACTCATTAGAGCTAAAACTTGTAACATAGTAGGAAAAGGCTGATTATTTTTAAATAGAATTCCGAACTCAGTCCAAAGGAAACATTATAAGTTATCTCTGAGGGAAATTGCAGGCATTAATGAGATGAAGGTTCATTTGAATACTAGTATTCTAGTCTATGGTTCCAGAGGAGATGTGCCAAATGCAAAATAGCTAATAAATAAAAGCAGGTGAGGGACATAAATGTAAATTGGGGTGGAGAGAGAGGTGGCCTCGCTGCGGCGACTGGTCTTTCTTGCAGAGTGGGAGACTGAGCTGTGCAATTGTAGGTCAGAGAGATCAAGGTGAAGACAGAGCTGTGGGACCGTGAGACTTAAATAGAAGCATATTCACTAATAGCCCGAAACACCATTCATTTTACCTATCAACAGTATGTTTTTAATGACCATGCATGCAGTCTGCAGTGTAGCCATTTTCTCGCGCGAGGGTAGAAAGCACAGGACCAGGTTTGGGAATTGGCGGGTGTCCAGAAGCCTAGATTCAAACAAGACTGAGCATGTAGATAGTGATAGGAAACTAGATAGGACACTATCTACATGATTTGTATCTTTCCCTCTTTGTCTAGCATTCAATCACATATCTTTTATTTATTTATTTTTTTCATAATATCATGTCATCCACGGTGAGCTCTTGTCCTTATTGAAGAAAATCCCCCTCTGCATATTTCTTACAAATTACAGTATATCCACTCAGATACATTGTGCACATGGTAATTTAAGGCGACACCCACACATAGCTGATGTTCCATTTTCACCATGAGCCCTTTATTTTAAAATGCAGTTAAAAGCAACGCTCTGCCATGGTGCATTACACATAAGCCTGCTTACAAAGTGAGATTATGGAATGACACATAATTTAGGTTAGTTTGTAATTTGCCCTGCCAAAGTTTTCCTTCGGCGTCTGTATATGTTGAAATATGCAGAAATGTTTGTTGGAGGTTTTGAAACCTTGCATCAGATTCTCCTTGAAATGTCTGTGATAAAATTCTATTCAGAGGGTGCCTTGTGCTGCCTTCTACTGTCAATGCTATAGCTACTATAGAAATTCAATTCATACTTTATTTGTAAAGAGATTTTTTTTGGACAGAATATACTGTAGTAAAAGAATACATTCTCAGTGAGCCTCCCTTTCAAACTGACATTGACCCTTTCTTTGAGCAGTTCAAAACCTTCCAGGGCAGGTTTGGACCAGATTTTTCTTTGTTTTATATTCTTTCAATGTATAATGTAGGGAAAAAACAAAACAAAAAAACGACTCTTTAGTTTTTAAACATATAAAGAGCGCACGCCTATATGTTATTTATGTACATCTTAAGGATATCGTGTGTTCTTTGACAGATACAGACAATTGAAATGATTTAAAATTTAGAGAAAACAAGTTGAGGTCTTGAATCAAATTCTCTTTATTCAGCTAATCATTTCATATATATATATATAAATATATATATTTTTTTCATTTGTTTTCTGCTCTTAACTATTTTTTTGGCTTTCATCTATTAGCCTTCGTCTTAATGTTTTTTTCTAACTCAGCCATTGTGAACCACAACTAAGAAAGTAACTCAGAGACATTTCTGACAAACAGATACCAGAAATTGAAGTACTGAATCTGGAATATCAAATCAAGTCCTGCAGTATACCCGCTGGCTCCATATTTGGTGCAAAGCTCTGTCTCCAGTTAGCTATAAAAAAGCGACACAAATGTCAGCATTACTTAACATTAGCGACCACATCTTGAACATCATGTCTGAATTTGCCATGATGAATAGGAGTTAGAACATTTGGAGGGACCATTAAAGGATGCACTTCTCCCAGGAATCACTCGCTGATGAAGGTCAATGGGATGCTTAGCAAGGCTGGAAATGATGTCAGCATCAAAGAGAAGCTTGTCAAAATACAACATATTTATGGGCCATATGGCTCATAATATCATCATAGGTCCATTCTGTATTCTGTGCACCACCCCGAACCCCTTTCCCACCCCTTTCACTCAACTCTGTCTTTCTTTTATCTTTCGCTCTTCCTCTTCTTAGACAGTGATTTTAGAGGTCAGTCCCTCCGGTGGTGGTGGTGGGGTTGTGGGGATACACACTTTAGTTGTGGCAGATCAAGCAAATTCCGACGTACTTGACTGATCCCTGGCAAGGCCATGAATATGGACAAACTCTAGTCGAATCAAACACTATAAAGCCTCTATATTCAGATCAGGAGTGTATTTGAGGTCAGTAGCTTCGTCATTCTAAGCTGATGTTACTTGCAAACCCGTCTCCATTTGGATTGGTATGAATATGCCCTCGCAGGCTTATGGGGCCTTGCAGTCAAACACATTTTCTTTGCATCAGGCTTCATGGTACATTCAGCATTTCAAAAACATCATGAAATATGGGAGAGGATGTCCTTGAGTCCACAGTTTGTGCTCTCACCCACCCGCGTTTCAATAATTCAAATTCTACTTCATTTTTGAATCTCGCCGGGTATAGGGCAGATGTGCCTAGATTTCTAAGTGAACACATTTTTTAGAACAAGAAGTGATTGATATCTCTCTTGAATTTTTCTCCCTCTCTATTGATTCTCTCAAGTTGTGTCAAACTCCAGGCGATTTCTGCTGCGTTTAGCCAATCAGCAATTCTTGTGCATGTCGGCCTTTAGTAATTTATTCTGCATGTTCATTTAAACTCACAAGCTTTGAGTATGTTTTTTTTTTTTTTTTTTGCCATCTGATTCTGCATACGATAAATATTGCCAAAATATTGCCCAGAGGAATTTATATTACAAATTTTATAATATAAAATATAAAAAAATAATTTATATTAATTATATTTTTATTACATCATCCCTAGTATGTATAACATTTTATATATTTAATCTTTAACTGACCTTTTTCATAGTAAAATGCCTACTTTAATGTGTTTCATATACCTCTTGTGAAAATAAAATTTCCACTTATGGGTGAATAATATTTCATCATCCTTCAGTGTAACAAATGTATTTATGTAAATAATAACTTATTCTCACCTGTAAAATATATAAAATATTTTTTCTTGCTGACAAAGGGGTAAAACCTAGTGGTCTAATAGATAGTGGCAACATTTAATAATATAATTAATTACTATTTTGGGTCAGCTCTGTGATCTTTAAATATTTTTATATATATGTCATCAAATGGTTCTTGTACAAAATATGCAAGATTTTCTTTTTATACTGAATGGAATTTTATGGTAAATCACAGGTACAGGTAAATTGACAGGTAATTTGATATATATATATAT
>CAIGQV010016735.1:19868518-19881596 GCA_903798115.1 Danio jaintianensis
CCTTGAAGAATGCTATTTCTCTCTCTCCATGTATGCACGTGAATGTATATGTCCAGAGAGAGAGTTGACTTCATTATCATCTTACACAGTTGCATACTGCAGCTTAGCAAGCCAAATGATTTTGTAACTACAATCTCCCTATATCTGTCTGTCTCTCTATATTACAGGAGACGGCACTGAAACCACCACTCTATGGCACACTCTGTGGCACAGGTACAGCTCGCTCCCACAGGATAAAAATCAATCTCTAGCTGCCATTTCCTAAAGAGAGGGAGGGAGGGAGAGGAAGGCACTCACTGAAGAGGTGAAAACGCGAACTGTACAGATTCTCCAGCCTCAAACGAGTCCTAGACTAATTTAACTGTCCGAAAACTCTGCTTGTGACTTGTAGGAGGTTTGAAATGCTTTCTTTTTGAACCCTTTTGTCCTCATTCACCGGTCGCATCGAATAGGGCACAAGAGACACCTCCACTATGCTTATCCAAATGGAATATGAATACAGCAAAGACCTCTGTATAGGATGTTTATATATAGATATGTATTTATGTATAGCAGCAGCAGCAGCACAGTCCTTGTCGTCTGTGCGTCTATTTATTGATTTTGTTCACTGATTGACACAAAGTTCCTCGAAGCTTTGATGTGCCTGGTGGTTGTTTCTATTGTTTTCTTTGAGTTATTTCTCTTCTTTCTTTTCCATGTTCAATCTTTCGCTCACCTGCTCTGACTGTTTCATTTTCTCATTCCGGGCCGGTTTTCGGCGGCAAACTCCTCGTCACTGATTGCGACGGCTGTTCTCCTGTCCCATAGCTTGTTAACACTGAAATGCATGGCCCTCCGTAGGAGGTACCAACACAGTTTGATTGCGTCCACATTTGGGACGTTGACGATTCTAATAGAGCCCTAATGCTTTGCACAGCTGCAATCATATGGGACATCGTTCCCGCTTCCTAATCAAAGAATCCCCTTGTACGCGGTAGAAAAGGGACACCGGGTCTGACCTTTATATGTTGTCTGTTGTAGTCTGCTTTTACCAGAGCCAGTATAACCTGTGAGATGTATTTATATGATTTCGAATAGAAAGCCTCCGGCAATCTGTTATACGAGATGGTAGGTTTTAGTTACATCACTTGGGTGTTTGTATATTCTGAAACTGACGTGCTATGT
This sequence comes from Danio jaintianensis, assembly GCA_903798115.1. Taxonomy (NCBI): domain Eukaryota; kingdom Metazoa; phylum Chordata; class Actinopteri; order Cypriniformes; family Danionidae; genus Danio; species Danio jaintianensis. The sequence continues at coordinate 19,869,683 of CAIGQV010016735.1, forward strand.
ATTCATACAACCGAGATGAGAAAAAAAAATACATATAATAAGTAGAAAATACAATATTGAGCACGACTATTCCGATTTTGTGTCAACAGCAATAAATTTACAATCAAACGAGAACTCACCCTACATGAGCACTTTAAAGTCGTGATGATGAGCATCCCACAGCTGAAGCTGTAGTCTTTTGTGAAACTTAACAGTTGGATATTTTTGTCCTGAATGACTATTACATCACTAATAAATTGCTTCGATGGATAGCACTTTTGTTCAAGCCGCAATTTACTCCTTTTTAGCAAATGGATGATTTGTAGAATTGTCTTTGGGCCCAAATGTTTGACCTCTTATTCCTGCGGAGGTATCAGATGTCTTAATGGTGTCAAGTGTAACGCTCTGGAGTAGGAAACACAGAATGACTCACACATAAAACTGTAACACTGTGCAAGAAACTATTAGATATGCCTAGATATTTGCGATAGACAAAGAAAGAGATGGAAGAAGAAAAAAACAAAACAAAACAACCTTTTTTAATGTAAGGGAGATGGTCACATCACTTTCATTCTATATGAAGCACCTTACATTATCTTTGTATTCTACTTTGATTTGCCAACCTGTGAAGTAAACTGTATATAACTGTTTTATGTATGTTTGAGCTTTGGAAGTTTATTAAAGTCTTTTGCATTGTACTGCACATTCCCATGCGTCATTTATTAACCAAACAATTTCACTTTCATATAAAGTCTGCTTCAAAAAATCTGTCTGTTTTATACTGCACATTACCTTCATCATTTAATAACCAAACAATTTAATCTTCATATACAGGGGACTCCTAAAAATCTATGGAAAATTCCTTAAAATGCCTTATTTCCAGATTTTAATATTAATATCAAAAGTTTAATATTTCAACATTATTATTGGATTTAAATGCATTAACTGTTTTAATTATATATATATATAAAAATCCAAATCATCATTTTACTTGAAACAAAAGGTGCAAAAGCTTAATACCTTTTTTTTTTCCAGATCTGTATATTAATTGCTGTTAATTAGTTAATGTATATTATTATCATTATATCATATATTATTATTATTATTAAATCTAACGATCATTCAGTCACATGTTTGTTATTTTTCCTATTAATTATTGCTTATTGTCTATTCATTAATGTTCTTTCTAAAATATGACATTTTTGTTGTATTTTTTGTTGTGCTTCATGCAGCTAAAATGCTACAGTGCTTTAATTAAAGCCAAATTAGCTCTTAAAAACCTGAGCATACTCTACAGTCTGTGTATAAGTGTATAAATTACGCAACCACATTTATTTACCCCAGTTATGCAAGTGCACTGGAATTTATGCATCTTTTGAAATATAGCTTTTTACAACACTGAACAATTAAAATTTTTAAGCTTCAGTGATCACACAACTGTATTTCCTCAACACATTTTTTTTTAGCAGGCCCAAGAGTCAGCCATTGTTCCCATGTATGTGGTTTCAAAGCGGCTGTTCCAGAAGTTCACATAAAAGAAGGCAGAAATGAGAGGCGCAATGGAAAACAATTTAATTGCTTATCAAAGTTACTTTAAATTGCAAGACTGGAGAGCTAATCATTTCCCTTGAGGGAAATATGTCCTTGGTGATTAGAGAAAATGGTGTACATGCACAACGTTGAGCTTGTATCTATTTTTTTTTTCCTTAGGTACTGTGCAAATGTCAACTTGCTATTAATATCGCAATTCAAATTCTCAATGTGCTAAACTCTGTGTACATTCATGACTATGTTAGCGTGCACACTTCCTTAATATCACCAAAACACATTTGCTCTTTCGTCAAAAACGCTATTGCTCACTTTAACTTTCTCAAAAGTTCTAGATAAATATAAAGCCATGATTTGAAGATTATATTGAATATGTAAGAGATAATGTACAATCAGAGTACTGTTTTTTTACAGTACTGTATGATATAAAAGACTATCACAGTTCTGTAGAAAAATCTGTTGCTTTGTGCCACTGCAGTGTTAAGTGGTCATTATACAAATGCAGAACGCTGCAATCGACCAATCACATTCAAGCATCCCAGTGAGTTTTACTGTCTTTGGATTTAAAGAATGGGCAAAAATCTTCCAACAGATTGGTCTCCATCTGCTGGCAAATTATGTTTCTTAAAGATATGTAATTTAGCCATTGTTATTCATCAAATTGACTGTGACAGCTGAGGAGAGTTTCTTGCGTTGGCTCTGCTTGATTTGTGGCATTGAGCTTAAATGTATTATTTGTTTGACAGCATTTAGAGGAAGGCGAATTCCCATTGTATTGAATAGAAATGGTTGCTGCATGCGGTGGATTATGAGGCTCTGTGTGATGCACAAAGCTGACATACCTGTACTTCAGCTTATATTCTAATAAAACAAATTGTCAATAAGGAGTCTGAAAGTTACAGGCACAGTAATAGAGATGCCTCAGGGATTGAACACATTAACCTAGAACAACCTTTAGCAAGTCCATTCAGTGCATGGAAATGGTTTACTCACAAAATTATTTGACATTTTATCCTTTTTTTATAATAAAAAAAAGCTAGAATACTTGAAATTGATCAAAAGTGATAGTACTATGATTTATTTAAGAGATTAATTTGTATTTCAAAGTTGTATTTTACACATGCTGTTATTTTGAACATTTTATACACCAATTAAATAGTTTTGAAGTTTTGTGAGGTTTGCGTTTTGCTATTGGGTTTTCGTTCCTGCAGAGCCCTGCACATGATGTGTAAAAAAATAAGTAAATAATATTTAAAAAAAGTAAATAATAATAAAAAATAAATAACAATACATAAGCAGTAACTAATTCTTTGTCATTGTATTAAATTGTATCAATTACTTATTTACTTGTTTTAGTTTAACTGTGGCCATTAATTAAGAATTTGTTAAGAGTATTTTTTTTATATGAAATTGTGATCATAAATTAAGAATTTCTTCCCATAAATTAAAAATAATTTCACTTTTTTTTAATTATAGCCATGATCATCTAATTTATTTACTCATTTTAGTCAAATTAAGAATTAAGAATTCATTCCCACAAATCAAGAATTTTCAGCAAATTTATTCACTTTATTTAGTGAAACGAATACTACGATATGGTCACAATTTACTAAAGGGAAGGAACAAATGCTTATGCCATGCTCAGGGGTCTGTATGTTCTGCTTTGTTTCAGTTTGACCTGAATTACTCCCACTTAGTTGCCTTGGTTACTCAACTTGGCTACCTGTGTCTTATTTACTTATTTTATAATGGTTGTTGGTTGGTTCTTGTCCTTGTTTTCACTAAAGTGTGGTATTGTTGTCTGTGCTCAATATATATATATAGAAAAGAACATTAATTAAGCCATAAAAGCACTTTTTTTTTGGCCATTATTGTCACCTCTTCCGGCACTTTACCTCCACATCTGAAATCCCACAATATTGCAAAGCTCAGAAATGCACTGTTTGCTTAATCTTCACTTGTACTTTCCCCGTGTATTGGTGTGAAAGAACACATGCATAAATACATAAATTATTTCTAAAAATAAATAAAAGGCTTGCATTTAATTTTCATTAATTTGAGGAAACTTGATGATTCTAAACAAGCTGCACTATGCACAATGAAAACCAAGACGGTGAGGAATTGCATTACTCGAGTCTGAATGCCTATGAAAGTACCTCTCCGGCAGGTGCTGACTATGAGACTACTGCACCATAGGAGAGCTCATGAATTAATAAATCCCCTGGACTTTAGAATGACAAAATGTATCTTGAGCAGGACAGACCAGGATCAGATTGCTGAGAAAGTGCAACAAAACATATGTCTTGAGATCATATTTATAATTCATATCGATCATATCCTGTCCTCAGTATTACATCACACACAGAGGGGCAGAATGAGGCCGGGATTTGAGGGTACAGGAGAGTCGTTATAAATGATCAGGTACACAAGGGAATTACTGCAGACTGAGAATATCGTGTCCAAGTCCCGAAGGCTTTGCTGATTATCTCTATGTAGTGCTATTTATGCATTTTCTGTGCAGCAGTGAAGGAAACAGGAAGATGGTCTCAGTTATTTGCACTCAAGGCAGTGCCGTGTGCTCCTGCTGCCAAATCTCTGCCAAACTGAATAATTCAATCATGCTTTTTTTTTTTTTTTTTTTTGCAGTTTTGCATTTGTGTGTTCAGAAATCGGAGCTCCTCTCTAAGATTTGGGTTGTTGCTGTGGCATTCTGCCCATTGGTGAAAAGTACAATGGAATAAATATTCACAAGACACGCACTCGTGACTATTTTTAGGCTGGAAAGATTTGCATACAATTGCTCAGAGGTAGCTGGTATTAATGGTATTGATTTAAAGAAATTAATTCTGATTTTGTATATGGGTCAAAGACGAAAACAAAAGTGCAGTACAACTTTCTTTTTTTTTATACTTGAAAATTGAGAAGATTCATTACTACTGTATGTCTTTTTCCTTAGTTTTAAACCCTGCATATGTATTACTCTCATTTCATTACTTTTATTACTTTTACTGCATATGTATTATTATTAAGTTATTTTTTTTTTATTATGACAGTTTTAAAAGGGTGGTCCACTACGATATCATATTTTGAACTTTAGTTCATGTGTAATGTAGCTGTGTGAACATAAACAACATCTCTGAATGTAATACGCTCAAAGTTCAATGCAAAGGGAGACATAAGGCGCTGTAATGTTATAGCAGAGAAAGCTAAAATGCCGTCCAAACGCTGCTACTTCTATAGAGTTTGTTCTGTTTCTGTATTTGGGCTTCCAAAGGACATGACACAAAAAGAAAAGTGCTTACAATTTAATTTTAATTATGTTCCAGAGGATTATAAAAAAGATATAGCTCTAGCATTTGACAAAGGACAGCTTTCAGAATCTCTCCTTGTTCAGTGTTGGATTTGACTAAAAACTCCTCAAAGAAGGAACAGTTCCAACCATAATAGACGGAGCTGTGGATTGTGAGCCACAACCTGTAAGTATTTTTATTTGTTAAAATTGATCAATTACATGCATAGTTTCTAGCGTTAACAGTATGTTGTAGCAAGGACGTAAACAAAGATGTAAACCATGGGAAATGCTGTTTGGCACCGTTAACAATTTAGCTACAAATTCATATTTATCCCTGTTAACACCCACAATCTTCAGCAGCACATGCAGTGTCTCTCTATGCGGCCGCTTTCCCTGCGTTCTACATCTCGAATAACGCTTATACTTGCAATGGTTACACATGCTTATAACGCGCAATGCTTACACATGCTTATATCCCGAATATATATGAAAGACACTTGTCAGATTTTATTCTAGAGAGCAGGCATGAGGTTCAGCTGTGTCCTCTTAATTTTCTGTCTGATTCAGGCTCAAACTGATATGGCTAACAGTTACACTGACTGACAGTGTATTTACACAATGGCAAAGCGCGTGCTTGCAGAGGCGTGATGCTTCCTGGTGACGTGGAGCCGATCCGCGAATCACAGCACATTATGTTAGCTGACCAATCAGAGCCTCTTGAGGGCGGGCCGTTTCCTAGAGGAACTAGGAAATATGTCGTTTTCATGTTAGCTGAGTAGCAGTATATAAACAAAGTAAGATATATGAAAAAGTTATGTAATTTTTTACACCCCATAAACACAACCAAGCCTTAAAAATACACTCTGGACCACCCCTTTAAAATATTTTAGCTGTACTGCATATTCTTGGATTTAAAACATAAGTCAGTAATAATAATAATAATAATAATAATAATAATAATAATAATAATAATAATTAAAAATTCTTAATTTTCCCAATAAACCAGGTTTACTTGTTTGTAAGAAAAATATTATAAAACATATAGTATAATCAATTATTAATTAATTGCATTAAGAAATGCAGGTCAGATTAAGCATGTTTTATTTTCTTTACATATTTGTTTCACTTAATGCCAATGGAAGATTGTTTTACTCATGTTCACAACTTATTTTCACAGATAAAATATGCATAAATCAATGTTTTCTATGTATTTAAAATCACACATTTATTTGATTCCGTCACCAAAATTGGATGTCTAGTCTTTGAGCCATATGCATAAACATTTATTTCAGCACAGGATTGATTTTTTTCGTCAATTAGAAAGTCTATTTCTCACATTCAGAAGCTTCCTAATGCAGAAGAGATTGCTGTAAATGGAGCACGACTGATGTTAAAGTGTCTCTACAGCCATATAGCCTTTTGTTGGTTTTCAGGAGATTAGGAATTGCTTTTAAACATGATTGTCGTTCTTGTTTGTCTAGGATTGCCAGGTTGTATAGGCTTGTTACTCCAAAGGGAAGATATAAAAAAAGCTTCAAAATAAATACACTGCTGTCTGATTAAATGCTCTCGAAATTCAATTGAAGAAGGTTGTTATACACTAATCTTCAGGAGGACACTGTCTAAGAAATACATTCTTCTAAAACAAGGGATCAGAATTCAATTTGTTTTTCATCTTGTCTGCATAGTCATCCAAGGGGACTTTGCAATAGAAAACACACACATATTTTAGATGAACTATACCTTTATCACTACTTGTAACCATGCTCATATTAATTGTGTCCTCTTATTAGTGTGAGCAGTTTGTTAAAAAAAAGTGTAACGTGGTGTAGTAATGTGTAGTAATGTGTCATGTAAAGAAAATAATAATTCATGATGTTTTTACATAACCAGATCTATGCAGTTACACAGAGCGTTTATAAATTACAGCAAATATTAAGCAAAAATATATTGTGCATTCTTAAAAAACTAAATAAAACAAAACAAAAAAAACTTAGAAAATGATTTTGGATAGCTTTTACAGAATGGCTATTTTACTTAGTAAAATAAGATACAGATGTAACAGTAAATTAAAATGAAAACATTGAACAATATATTTTCAAATAGTTGTGTGCACCAGCTTGAGTACAAGCAATAAGTTCTTATAATGACCACTGGTGTCGCTAATAACAGTTATTTTTGGAACTATTCTGAAGTGTCTCTTTCTTTTGTGATAAAATTCAAACAGACTTAAAACAGCATACTTTTATTTATTGGTGAACCCTTCATAAAAATGACAATTGACCACAATTTGTTTTTCTTATTCTTTTTTTTTAAATTAAGATTTATGCATCATCTAAAAGCTAAAGAAATACGATTTTTATTGATATATGATTTGTGTCAATATTGGACTGAAATACAGCTATTTAAATATCTGAAATCTGAAGGTTCAAATCTAAATATTGAAAAAAAATGCCTTTAAATTTGTCTACAGTAATTGCCTAGCAATGCATATTACAATCCAAAATTGAGTTTTGATATATTTACAGAAGTAAATTTACAACATATTTAATGGAACATGACAAACACAACAGGTATAGTACGTGTACAGTAGTTCCTCCCTCTCCAGGGATTATCATGTCTAGGAAATGGTGTTGCGTGGAGTGGCTGACCAGGACTTTTGCATGAGATCTTTTCTAAGTGGGTAAGCAGAAGATCGGCTAAAGTCAAGTTGGGAGGCGTTGACTTAAAGACAATGTTCAGAGCCACGAGCCACTGTAATCCAGGTAATCCAGCACAGATTTCTTGATTTGCGCTCGCAAAAGAGATTGGAAGACGATAAGAGCCCAGCCCCGTCTTAGAATAGCTGGTAATCTGGTTTGGACAGAGGACTCAGAGGTATTTACCCAGCTTTAACATTTGCTCAAGCAGATGGTAGAAAGGGGGGTTGGAACCACCAAACTTCCTCATCCATCAGGACAAAAAAAAATAATAAGGAGAAAAAAGAACAGTGGATGATAATCAATGTTGTTTATTTTGCTGCTTGACTCCTTAAGTACTGTCAGCCAGATTATAGGCTTTCCTGGGGATAATCGGAGACCGCAGACAATTGCCTTTTTTTCCATCCTGAAAGTGTCCCCTGCGACAGCATAAAGAAGGCGGTTTAGGGCGGATGCCGGCTCTTAATTCCTGATTAGTCCTGTTCCAAACCTTGCTAAAATTAACTGGGCAGGGTGCTAATCACTGCGCCTCAGACACTCTCCGCTGCCGAGTTTACGATACAGAGCTGACACGGAGTAAACGTCTCTGGAGCGAGACCCAATTAGGCCGGGCTTTTGAACCCTGCTCCTGACAATGTTTCACCACACAATGGACAGGCGATTTGCTGCAAGCCGTTGTTACTTTGTTGACTTTATAATAGCCCCTCAACAGGGCTGTCTCTCAGTGAAGCCTGCATTTGTCAGCCTGAACAGACAGACGTCGCTCTTATAAAGCCTGCTCTGAATAGCTTCTTATGAATAGTGTTTTGTCCTATTTGTAGACAAATCAAAGGAATTCTGACATGCGCTAATGTTTTAGAGTTTGGGGTTTGTAGGATTTTAAAAGAAAATCTCTTGGGCTAATCAAGGCTGCATTATTTGATAAACAGAAAAAAAAGAAATTAAAATTAAAGAAACGAAAAGAAAAGGGGAAATATTGTGAAATGCTATTACCGTTTAAAATAATTGTTTCCTATTTTTAAATATTTAAAATGTAATTTATTCTTTGGGCGTCACGGTGGCGCAGTGGGTAGCACAATCACTTCACAGCAAGAAGATCGCTGGTTCGAGCCTCGGCTGGGTCAGTTGGTATTTCAGTGTGGAGCTTGCATGTTCTCCCCGTGTTTGCGTGGGTTTCCTCCGGGTGCTCCGGTTTCCCCAACAAGTCCAAAGACATGCGGTATAGGTGAACTGGGTAAGCTAAATTGGCCGTAGTGTATGTGTGTGAATGAGTGTGTATGGATGTTTCCCAGTGATGGGTTGCAGCAGGAAGGGCATCCGCTGCGTAGAACATATGCTGGATAAGTTGGCGGTTCATTCCGCTGTGGCGACCCCAGATTAATAAAGGGACTAAGCCGAAAAGAGAATGAGTGAATTAATTTATTCTTTTGATACAATGAATTATGCCTAATTTTCACCATCTTTACCCCAGTCTGTGCTGCATTTTTTTAGGATTCATTGTAGATTATTAAAATATAAATTTTATTTAAATGAAAATATTCTCACTTCTGAACAATTGAAAAAAAAGTGCTTAGGATAGATAGACTTATTATTTTATTCATTCATTTTCTTTTCGGCTTAGTCCCTTTATTAATCTGTGGTCGCCACAGTGGGATGAACCGCCAACTTATCCAGCATATGTTTTACGCAGCGGATGCCCTTCCAGCCGCAACCCATCATTGGGAAACATTCATACACACTCATTCACATACATACACTACGGACAATTTTAGCTTACCCAATTCACCTATACCGCATGTCTTTGGACTTGTGGGGGAAACCGGAGCACCCGGAGGAAACCCACGCGAACATGGGGAGAACATGCAAACTCCACACAGAAATGCCAACTGACCCAGCCGAGGCTCGAACCAGCGACCTTCTTACTGTGAGGCGAACGTGCTACCCACTGCGCCACCGCGTCGCCCTTATTATTTGAACTAATTATTATTATTAATATTATTATTATTATTATTATTATTATTATTATTATTAGAATAAATAAAAACGTAAAAAGATCTATTTACAATAATAAAATTATTTTATATTTTGTATTTTTAAATAATTTTTTCTTATTATATAAACTTTATATAAAAGTTTCTATAATTTTATTAAATATGTTTTTTGATGTGTGAGGGTCAAATCTCTTCTGCTATTTAATTAACGCAATAGAAAAGCTAACGCCGCTGCATCGGACCTTTACTTTATGTGTTCCTACTTTTTATCCATCATCATCAAGGGAAAGACAACAAGCAGAACGGGGACATATTTTCCTAATTAGCCGGCAGCAGACTCATTAGAGCTCACAGCGACAAGAGTGGATGACGTCTGGACGTCAAGTAGCCAGGAGACCATATAAAGCACTTTTTAAAGGTGAACCAGTGCTAGACTGGTGCTAACAGAACAGTTCAACATTACATATTGTGGTGAAATGATGCAAACTGGAATCTAATTCAATTAGCTTTCCTTTTTAATTGGACAAAAATGTGTGATCAGATTGAATGGCCTGTGCTGTTGACACTCCTTCGCCGCCTGCTGTAAATGAGAGTGGACAGACTGTTAAGGCAGGACACTGCAGGTGAATAGGTCAAAAAAAATTCTTAACACTATACTTCCTCAGTTGATTGATTACATTAAGCATTCCAAATGCATGTGTTTGTGCTTGTGTGTGTGAGTGTGTTTGTGACATACCTGTATGACACAAATGTGTACTGAACAAATGGCAAGCTATTACAAGGAGACGGTCAACTATGAGGACATTGCTGATGTCCCAATTTTTCAGAAGGCTTATAAATCATACAGAATGAGAAAATACAGATTTCTTTTTTACTGCACTGTATCCTGTAGGGGGTAGGGCAATAGATAATAGAGTTTGTACATTATATAAAACAATGTACACCTATGCAATGTCCCCACAATTCCTGATGTGTGTATATTACAAAATTCCTAAAACTGCATGTTAAAATATGCAAATAATGCATGATTAGTTAAATATGCACCAATTTGTATACATTCCTAGCAAAAAGAAAGAAGGAAAAAATTCAGAACTTTGGGTGAAGGCAGTTTCCAAATGTATGCTTTTTCCCCCCTTTTTTTTCTTGTAATATTAAGAGTCCAAGGTTTTTTGACAGAGGGTTTTGGGAATGTTCTTTTATTACTTTTTATATTTTATTATATTTTTAGTACTGTGAATAAACAGAAAAAAATCTCTCTCTCTCTCTCTCTTTCTCTCTCTCTCTCTCTCTCTCTCTCTCTCTCTCTCTCTCTCTCTCTATTAGAATAGTGTTGTATATAATCAGGCACATTACTGTATGAAGGAACATACACCTATGTAAAATCTTTTAGAATATAGGTATACATAAGTGTAGATTTTTAGTGAAATGTATGGCTCTTTGCAGGAGAAACAAAAACACATTGTGAGAAATATCCTTTAAAATGATACATTGTAATTATAATCTACAGACATATATTGATAAAGTGCAATTAAAAAAAACAAAACTTAAAAGTATATTTTGTATGTTTTTCTTTTAGACTGAAAAAAAAGAGAATAAAACCCAACAATCTGACACACATAAAAACAGAATTAAAAGAAATATTTTTGCAGGCATTGCCTCACCACAACTTGCCCAGAAGACAAAGAAATTGAAATTACGCAAGCTTGTGTTGACATCCCTCCTGAGTAAACTTGATGGCAGAGGTTATTAGCAAATGTCAATATCGGGCCAAGAAGCTTGCTATTTTTATGTTATTCATAGTATGGATCATTACATATTTATGGCATCCAAACTTTGTGTTTCTTTGGACTCAAGTACAAAAATCCTGATCTGGAATGTCAACAAAATGTCAACTCGGTATTACATTGCAAAGCAGACGCAGAGAAGATTTCATTATAGGATGGTGTGTGCGCCATTATGCGTTCATTATATTAAATTTGGCTGCAGGCAGTCAGATGTAAGAGTGAGGCAGACCTGCTGTTGAGCTGGAGCTGGAAACACACTGTTCCTACAGATTGTGGGCCCCAGAGAGCTGCCCTGTGGACCCCGCATGCCTTCGGATGCCTGCCGCTTGCCTAGTAAGCACTTCCAGAGCTACTGCATTGTTTAATGCCTCGTCTTGGTCTCCATCTAACACTACTGGCTTATGTGATACAAGATGGGTGTTAAAGAAAATGTAATATGTTTTCTAAATAAATAGGACAGGAGGGACTAAAGGACATATTACTTTCTTTGGATGGTGTGTTGCACTCCTATATGAAACAAAAAAATAAAAAAAATAAATACATAAAAGAAAATTATAATAATAGTAATACATAGTAATACAATAATTACATATATATATATAAATATATATATATATATAT
>CAIGQV010016735.1:19881996-19894973 GCA_903798115.1 Danio jaintianensis
AGAAAACAGTTTTACTAAACATAAATATCCAATTATCCATTATATCCATTAATTTAAGAGTTTGATCACCTAACATCTTTAGGAATAGAAAGATAATCAATTTAAATTTACAAACTACACAATTTCAGCTGAAATTTAAATATATTTATGTTTCTCTTAATTAATTATTAATTTGGGTGTAGTATTACTTTTGGAGTGTGATCTTAAGTTTTTTTTTTAAGTTCAATTTTGCTTTGGAACTAATTTAATTTTGAATAATTTAATGTACTGTATATGCACAAATATATTATTGTAAAGTATCTTATAGAAAATATGAATTTAAAAAGAGATCTGTGACGGGTGTTTATGCTGAGCACTGTACATACATACATACATACATACATACATACATACATACATACAGTGGGTAAAATAAGTATTGAACACATCATGATTTTTCATGGTAAATATATTTCTTAAGGAGCTGTGACAAAACTGACCCAGACTTTGGTGATAACCCATACAATAAAAAAAAAAGATATGACACAAGGAGAAATGATTGAACTACTGATATGTATTTAATATTTTGTATAAAATGCTTTTTTTGTCATGACAGCTTCCTGAAATCTCTCAAATGGACATTGCTCAGTTCTTATTTTCTGTTGGATTAAAGTCAGATGATTGGCTGGGTCCTTCTAGCAGCTTTATTTTCTTTTCTGAAACCAATTGAGAGTTTTCAAGGCAGTGTTTGGGAGATGCAGAAATGTCCACCATGGTTTCATCTCCATCATCTGGTAATGTAGAATTCATGTTAAAACTGAAGCAGTAATTATTCATTCACACTGACAAGGGACAGGGTTGTTGAATAACTACTGAGAGATTTCAGTGGGTGTCTGGGCTTTCCATGCCTTTTTTCATGTGTTCAATACTTTTTCATAGTGTTATTTCATTTTATTACTCAGAATTTCTTGAAATAATTTAGCATGAATGCATTTCTAAACTAATTTGTTTTCTTTGTGTGTATTAATTACTTTGGTTGTTATTGTCTTCTGTCAATAGCACCTTTAGAAATATGTTTTCTGAGAAAATGGTGACCTGTTCAATACTTTATTTTACTCGCTTATATATTTATTAATACATGTTTTTTTTTTTTTTTTTTCTTGTTAAAATGAAACAAAGGTTCTTCAAACTAAGCACTTGACTGTAAACACACCACCTAAAGCGCAATGTTCAAAGTTTTCAAATTTTAATATTTGAACAGAATGGCTTTGATCACATTTTTAACAGAAAAATCAAAAGACTAGACTAGAAATAATATTTTTTATTTATTTTATTTTTGCACCCCATTTATGTTCAAAAGTTGAGTTCATCTTTAACTTTTTATTTCAATTGTGAAATGTTCAGACCATTCTGGAGAAGCGTTGTGTTTTAATATTATAAACTAAAAGATTTGCAAACATTTGTTTTGTATTACAAGATTTGCAAATCACAAATGCTATGTTTAAATATGCACATGAGGCACTGTTTAATTAAAGATGCACTAATTAGCAGACTTCTTTAGCACAAAATCAAAACAAAAACATTGGACGAAATGGGGTTCAAAATTCTTGTTTAATTTTAGGACATATTAGATTGGGACTTTGGGTATGTTTTTATGTTTTATGTCACACTATAATTCAGAAAGAAAAAACATATAATTCTTACAATTGTTTGCTGAATAAAATGTTGTATATGATCAGGCAAGTTATATCCCTCTGTAAAAACCTTCAGAATATATGGCTCAGTGCAGGAGAAACAAATAAAATATATTATTGAGATATCAGGCTTCGAAAATATTGTAATTAAAATATACAGACAACAAAGTGTGATAAAAGAGACATTTAAAGATGTATTTTGGATGTTAGGTGTCAGTCCATTAGACGGAAAATGCCTTAATCTAACATTACTGGCTTTTGACACATGCTATGTGCATAAAATTGTTATATGTTTTTTAACTAAATAGGACAAAGAGCTGCTAAAGATAAATCAGTCTCATTGGGTGCAGGCTTGCACTCCGTTATGAAACATATTTTATTTTAAATAGTTTTTTCTTTGCTAAAATTAAACAAAGGATTTTTTTTAACCAAGTACTTCTCTGTAAATACACCTAAAGTGCACCCTTCAAAGTGTTTAATATTTGAACAGAACGGCTTGGATCACTTTTTGAAACTTTTGCAATGAGAGAAATCGTTAGACTAGACCAAAGTTGTTTCTTCTTTTTTTTTTTCTTTTTTTTTTTTTTTTTTATAACACCAGTGTTTGAAAGTTGTGGTTGCTTTGCATTCCTAGTTTCTGAAATCGTATTACTATATATATATATATATATATATATATGTATATATGTATATATATATTTATTTATTTATTCATTTTTTTTGTCTTAATATATTGTTTTCAATTTTCAATTTTAATATGTTGTGAAATATAATTAAGGTTTGTGATGATTGCATTGTTCCTGTGTTCAGTGTCAGATGGTCCTTTAGAAATTCAGAAAATTTGCTGATTAGGTGTTTAAGGAAAATGTAATCATTATTGTCATTACTATTTTTTATATGATTCTTTGAAGAATAGAAAGTTCAATAGAATGTTTGTATTGTTTTACATAATTTTTTTTACATTGTAAATGTCTCTACTCTGACTTTTGACCATTTTAATACACTCGTTCGTTTGTTCGCTCGTTCGTTCGTTCGTTTGTTCGCTTGCTCGCTCGTTCGTTTGTTCATTCGTTTGTTCGTTCTCTCGTTTGTTCGTTCGCTCGCTAGTTTGTTCGTTCGCTCTCTCGTTCGTTCGCTCGTTCATTCGCTCGTTAATTCGCTCGTTCATTCGCTCGTTCATTGGTTCTACAATTCAACCCCAAACTCTAATAGATTAATGACTTTCCTTGGGTGCAGTCTTGAGCTTCATTATAAAACACATTTTAAAGCTAAGCTGTAAATACATCTGAAGTGCACCTTTCAAAGTATCTCCTTTGTTTATTTGTAATTTTTCTTTCAAAACATACATCATTTTCTTGTTGGGGTTGTTGAGGACTGTACAATTTACAATACACTTCAAATAAAAAAGTTCAAAATAACAATTTATTTTAAATTAAAATGTTCTCTAACATCATGCATGTGCTTACTGTAACCTGCATTTTCACTGAATAAACAACAATGACTAAACAAGACAAACAACTTTACTTGAGTGCAGTCTAGCATTCTATTATGAAACACTTTTAGAAAAAAAATAAACACATTTTCCATTCCTAAAATGAAACAAAGGCTTTTTCAAACCAAGCAGCACACTGTAAATACACCTAAAGCACACCTTTGAAAGTGTTTGAGATTTTAATATTTGAACAGATCGGCTTAGATCGCATTTTGAAACTTTAACAAAGAATGAAATCACATAAGACCAAAGCGCCTGCCTTTTTTTTTTTTTTTTCCTTCAAAGCTCACTGATGTTTTGACATCTCACAAAGGAGTAAATATCTCATATGGTCATTGCTGTTTTTCAAATACTTTCATGTTTTTTTTTTTTATATCATGCTATTTTTAAATGCAAATGGGCTTTGACTGTTCTGCAATCTGTCTGCATGGGGCGATGCCTTTGGAGTGCTATGGATGCTGGGCATGATAAATCTCAATAAGCAGAAGCCAAGCACATGGACAAATAATGTTATTCCTCCCTCAAAACATTGAGCCACTGTCACTTAAAATAAACAGCTGAGCTCATGCGATCGACTGCAACATGTTAAAACGCTCCAAGACAATCAGACTGGAAGTCATAACTGATTCATTAGCTCACCAGAGTTATTTGTGATTATTATTATTTTTAATTTAATGTTTAAGATTTTAGATTAAAGCCCACAATTTACCTAAGTAAACATAATTTATAAAAACAGTGTGTGTGTGTGTGCGTGCGTGCGTGCGTGCGTGTGTGTGTGTGCGCGCGTGTGCGTGTGTGTGTGTGTGATAATAGTGCAACTATAAAATACATATGTGTAAGTATAGGGGAACAATATTAAAGATTTGGGAAAACAAGGCTGGTAGCAAACACTACCTTAATTTACAGTATGAAATGTTATATTTACTCTGTAACAATGAGAATCATGGGATAACAGTTCTATTTAACAACAGCAGAAACAACTAAATAAAATATTTGTTTTGTAATTTCAGAGAATAGTTGCCCAAAATACACCCTTTTTTTAAATTAATAAAGCTTAACAGCCAAATATCCTATACTTTCTGTTATAAAACACATTTTCACAGAATATAAGCACTGGGGTACATGTTTTGCCCTTGTGAGAAATTCTAAAGACATATTAAATGCAATAAAATAATAATATTATTAATGAAAATGATCATTTATTTTCTAATATTTCAAATAGGTAAAATAAGGTAAAAAAAGAATTAAGGCAATAATGATAAAATGTAAAATTACACAATAAAACTATTCTAAAAAGATAAGTTTTAAGAACAGATTTGAAAATATTAAAGATTCAGCCTATCTGATCTCAGAAGTGAGAGAGTTCCAAAGTTTTGGTGTAAAAGAGTAAAAGGCCTGATCTCCCATAACTTAAACTAGTAGTAGGGGATACCACTTAAACACCATAATCCAGGAGCATAAACGGTTAACATTTGGGATAAATATTGTGGAGCCAAACCACGCAAGGCCTTATAGATCAGCATGAGAATTTTGAAATCTATCTGTAACCTGACAGGGAGCCAGTGCAGTGACTCTAAAACTAGAGAGATGTGCTCTTTTGTCCTGGTCCTTGTCAGGATTCTAGTGGTTGAAGCTTAGATGGAGACCTTGCAAGTAATGCATTACAATAATCAATATGGAAAAAAAAAACAAAGCATTATCACCTTTTCAGTACTCAAAAAAGATGACATGCGGCAGAGTTTTTCAATTGTTTCTGATATGAAAGCATAAAAATAAATAAATGTATTCCTAATACGAGGACTGAAGGTTAAATTAGTGTTAAAAATCACCCTCAGATTTTTACATTTATTTTGAAAATCTAAAACCATACCATCCACTGTTAGTGCTAATGTATAGTTATACCAATAGGATGGGATGTGCCAAAAACTGCCAATAGCTTTAATTATGTCTTACCACTATTAAGACAAAGGAAATTTAAAGACATCCTTTAGTAAAGTTGTAGAAAGTTATTTTCATATGCATTGCACTAATAGTACAGTACACAATGCTATGCAAACTGAAAATCATAAAATGCTCTTTGATTTAATGCTGTTGTTGGGGATATAAAATTGGTGCAAATTTATAAGGTAAGAAGCAAACATGCTAAATTGTAAATTAAATCATGACAGACTGTGGATTTAAATGGTGGGTGTTACCCCCTTTAATCTTACATACATGTATATACTGTTTAGATATACTATTATTACCAGGGTTTTTCCTGCATATATAATTACGAGGCTTTCACCTCCATCAAATTTTGTACCACCTAGCACTGTGACGGTGACAATTTTTTACTACCGCGGTGGGAAGTCACCAACAACCGCCGGTGTTGCGGTGGTGGTGGGGGGTTGGGTCAATTATGCTGTAAAAATCTGTGA
The DNA here is from genome assembly GCA_903798115.1 of Danio jaintianensis. NCBI lineage: Eukaryota > Metazoa > Chordata > Actinopteri > Cypriniformes > Danionidae > Danio > Danio jaintianensis. The sequence goes on from CAIGQV010016735.1 coordinate 19,887,579, forward strand.
CAAGTTCACTCAAAATTCTTTCCGTCATTAATTACTAACACTTCTGTCATTCCAACCTTCAGAACACAAATTTAGATATTTTATAATATGAAAAAGCAATTAAATTATGAAAATTGTGAAATTAAAGCAATAGTCCAGAGATCTGGTCCCCGCATTAGGTCAGGGTGCGCCTGTATATAAGCCTTTAAAAAGCGCACGCGGCGGCGGAGGCGCACTCTAAACTCACACGGGAGAAAACTGCACTAGGATGACATGAAGGCGAGCAGCCTAATTCATTTCATGTTTGGTTGACATTCTTTAAATACAACTCTCTTGAGCTCTAAAGGGGAAAAAACGCTAAAGAAATTTGCCGTTAAATTAATTTTAGTAGAGACGCAACTGCCAGTCATTTTCACATTAGTTTTTTAGTAGGGGATTAATATTAGAGTAGGCCTACTAAAAATGTTTAGTTGGACACTGCACAGTCCTACAGTAGTCTACAATATATTAATATTATAATTTATTATTATTAATATTATTAAAACTAAGCTATAAAATTGACGAAACGCAAAACCCTTTTTAATGTTTGCTTTCATTTTGACATGGCTAAAGCGCAGTTTTACAGTTGTGAAAAGAAACATCCCATTAATGCAGCAGCATTCTCAAGTTAGGACACTTAATAAATGCCTTTTGAGTTTAAAGATGATCGGCGTGCGAAGTCAGGTTTACAGTGTTATAAATGAAATAGGTATATAGTGCATTGAGTGAGTGGATTTGCCGCGGATCAACCTCTCACATGCGCTGCAGGTAGGCTGAATGATCATCTAGGGTAGACAGGCTCTCTGTTTTGCTACACTAATGCCCGAAAATGTAACTAAGTAACACATTTAGCTACTATTTTTTTAAATGACATTGAATTATAACATGTAGTTTTTTTCTAACACTGATATTGGTTGGGTAATGAAGCGTGATGACTCGGTTATGATTTATTTACCAGTAGTGGGAAGTGAAAGTGGGTTAGCTTGCATGTGTGGGCATAGTTTGACTTCTTTACATAAAACTTTAAACATTCACGTTGTTTGAAATAAAACGTAAATAAATAAGGAGAATAAAATATAATTTAAACCACTCGTCTGGCGCTGAAGCCATGCTTCGTCTGCGTTAATAAACGGTATCGTTGCATAACCTTCACTGATAAAATCAGTAATAGCGAAACTTCATATTATTATTATTATTACTACTATAAAAAATATATTACTGGACTAAGTCAGTATAACTTAGGCAGTAATGCAAAGTAATAAATAAGTGAATAAATAGCCTAAATGAAAGGAACAAGAGGGACCAAAATCGTCAATGTCTTCCATTTATCACTTTCTCTTTTTTATCTGGCCATTTTTGGAAAGGCCTCTGCGATACATGGCTGACTAGCTGCGCGTTTGCGTTCAGAAGACAGGAGTTGATTATACGTGGCTGGGTGACATGACCGGAGATGGCTGTGGAGATTCGACGTGTTTGCCCATTTAACACTTTTTTTTTTTTAACAAACCCTACAAATAGCTTCTTTTATTTATTGGTTCACCTTTCTCGTTCAGCACGAATCCAAAATGTTCCCAGATTGGCGATGTAACATTTGTTTTCCAACCAGATTCATGGCTGAACTTGAACTTGCTGAATCGCGCCTAACGTTATATTCTAACAGAAATGCAATACTTTGCAACGGAAATTTCAGTGCATGACGTCACGTACTACCGCCGGTGGCATGGACAACCGCGGTGGCAAATGACCACCGCGGTGACGCGGTTGTCTCGGTCACCGTCACAGCCCTAGTACCACCTTCACCTTTTGACAAAAATCAGGCAGGCTGTCACAGCTACCGACAGACCACAAGTGACGCTCAAGCACTGGTCATGTGTTTAATCACATTTAATGTTAGCCTTATTAAATAAGATAAGGTTTTACTTGATAAGATAACAAGAATAATGCAAAATGTGTTGTGGTCCCACTTTAAATTAAGTGGCCTTAACTAATATGTACTTACACTGAAATTAAGAATTTGTTACAATGTACTTATTGTGTAAACACATGTATTCACATGCTTGATTAAACACTTGCATGTAATTATATCTGTAATTAATTTCTCTAATTACATTTATAATAACACTGTTGACCATCCCTTACACCTCAACCCATCCCTAAACCTTACCACCATAACCCTAGCCATATCCCACTCAGACGTTTTTCTGCAATCCTTTATGAATGCATTAAATACATAGTATTTATATTTTGATGTAAGTACATAGTAGTTAAGGCCACTTAATATAAAGTGGGGCCGTGTTTGTTTCAAATTGCAAAAAAATTCATGATCCGGATAACATCTCCGCCTCATTTTGAGCCAGGAAAAACCCTGATTACAAAAAAAAAAAGTACACTGTAAATTTAGTTTGCTTACAGTACGCTGTATTTTGCGGGCTATAATCTAAAACGTTGCTGTTAGATCTCAGAAGATGAAATATTTTAACCTCAGCCTTCACCAGAGCAGATCGTCATTTTGCTGCAGTCACACGTAGTTTGAAGTCTGACTAAAGTGCTGTCAGGCTTTAAGTGTTGAGTGGTTGCTGTGCCTGTTTTCTATTTGTTTTTTTGCATGGCAAGGACCTCAGGTGTAAAGACATACTGGTGACACAACAAAGCTATCATGCTGAATGATATTAAATCAGTGCCGTCGCTCGTGGTCTTTCTTTCGCACGTGTCGGACTCTGATGAGGGAGTCAATCTGTAGTAATTAAACACAGGCGAGAGTGCCTGTGGACTGCCAGCTCTGTCTAACTTGATTTACAGCCTGATAGCTCTAAATCAAGACACAAAGAGTTTACAGGAGCTCAGCTGCAGGATTTATTGGAGCGACGGTCCGGGTTCATCCCAGAGCTGCAGTACATTAAGTGTGTGTGATTGTCTTGGATGCTTAGACAGACAATACTGCTGACTGGTAAAGGATATTCACAACAAGATAACTATAACATTAAGTATATTAGAGTCCACAGAACTATATAGTTCAGTTTTTTTTATAATGCTGCAGAATTTTTGGTCTGCTGCTAGTAAGTGCACCTTAGAGTCGAGTGAATCTGAGTGCCTATCAGTGTTTTGTAGTAAAGAAAAAGAAATATATACATATAAAGTGTTTCTCTGTGTTATCGTAGTTGTTGTTTTGGATTTTGCATTTTGGATTATACTGTACTATTTATGTTTACCATTAATTCTCTATGTAATCAGGTCTTTATAAAAGGTTCAATTTGATAGTATTTTTGTCAGACATTGCAAATACTGCATTAGAACTGTCATTAATTAAAATTCTTATAGCTATTTTTAGTGTTAAGATAACTTTTACTAACTTATTATTCAAATCAATAATGTACCAACTAATGTAAAAAAATAAAGTGTACCTGCCAATATTATTTAACAAAACTTAACTAACATTTGTAAACGCTTGTATTTTTAAAGATGAACAAATACTGTAACAAATGTTTTGCTTGTAATTTATTATTCGTTAAAGGTAATACAGGTAAAAACATTTAACTAATGAGTGTTGCTCATTTATTAAATGTAAAATATCAACATATTGACAGTATCTGTAATAATTTTACCTGTACATTTTCATGTATATTTCATGTATATTTCCCTATTTTTATATAAAATCTAAAATAAAATAATGAAAACTTTGTAGACTTATCTACATAATATTATATTCTCTATAATATTCTTAAAAATAAATAAAATAAGAGTTAACACTTTGCACTATGCTGTTAGTTAACATATGTAGTTAACAATGAGCAACACATTAATTAGACTATTTCTTAACTCAATTTCAAAGCACTTTCAGAATGTCGTGCAATAACAGCAAAGCTTTATGTATTTCCATGATGGAACCTTAAAAATTTAACCACTTTTCTTGCAATTACTGTTCATCCATATGTGTTTCATCAGAGTAACCGCTGCCGTCAATAAACCATCCTCCGTTGCCTTCAGCGGCAGTGAAAAAGTGCAATAGTCATCTGTTATACTACACCAGGCCACCACGGAATATTGGTCAGCGGCGACAGGACACTTTAAAGTAAAAAAAAAAAAAAAAGCTGACTTTGACGCCCCGATAGGGCACAGCAAGGAGATGAATTTAGAGTAAACTCCTGTGTTGAAACTCATAAATCTCACATTACAGGCCATATTCTGCTGGGAACATTCAGCACGAGCTCCGGCCCAGTGTCTTTTTTCATGAGTAGCCATCTTACTAATTACTCGACATGCCGGTTTTAGCACTGTGGTCATGACTGAATGCTTGTCCTTGGTAAGTTAGCACGCTGAATATGCTTTAAAAATTCCCTTGCGAGTTTTATATAGCCATCGGAAAAATAGATAGGCTATGTTTACATTAGTTCGTTTTTGCTTTAAAATGTACAGCTTTTGGTACGGATACATCGGGCATCCGCACTACTCCTTGAAAACTGAGAAATGCTGCAGACTTTATTTAGTTGTAGTAGACCTTGTTTTTGCATTTCAGGGTAGATAGATCAAAAACAGTGTTACTCTTGCCAGACAAATGCGTGACCGAAGCTTAAAAAACAAGCCCAATATTATTAGATAATTAATATCATCAATTTTCTATATTATCGAGTGCATGCTATATAAATAAGCCCACAACAAAAAAATGAGTACACAACATGTTGAATTAAAACTAAAATATTGTTGTTTCAATTATTATTTATTTATTTATTTATTAATAAATTAAATTAAATTAAATTACATTTGTAACAAAAGCAATGAGACACTCTGTATCTACTAATCTCCAGTAATTTGTAAGTAGAATAGATGGGAAAGCAAGAAAAAGATCAGCACTAATTGTAATTGTATCATACAACCAATTATGTATAATAAGGTAAAACACATTATAGGCTGCAATGATTAATACATTACAAATGTATTATGTATAAAAAAAAATAAAAAAATAAAAATCATAAAAGAATATCATTCCTCTCTTATGGCTAATTATACGGTCACAACATTGCAAGTTAAATGTGATATTTCACTGTGGAGGGTTCAGAGTTCATATTATTGCACTGACTGGCTATTAGTTGTGAACAGTGTCAGTCAATGCATAAAAAAAACAGTAAACAGAAATGCAAAGAAACAATGTTGCTTTCCATATTTTCTAAACAATCCCCATATTAAAATAATAATGAATTTTACAAAATCTGTGATCATGCCTTGACATCTTGCATGCACAAAATACATACAGTGGCAAAAAAGTTATACTGCTCCATTTAAATGGTCATTTCTGTGACAGTTGCATTGACAAACTGCGCTGCCAAATGAGGAATGAGGATGTTTTACATGGATACTGCAACATGAGTGAAGTACAAAACCTTGTTTTCATAAAATATTCACAATATAACATTTGGCTGCTAAACTGGTATGAAAACAATTGCATTTGTTTCAAATGAGAGACGCTTGTTTGTCTTTAAAGACGTAGTTCACTCAAAAATTCGAATTAACTCACTATTACACGCACCCTCGAGTGGTTCCAAACCTTTATGATTTTCATTGTTCTGTTTAACCCAAAGGAAGATATTTTGAAGAATGTTGGAAACTGCTAGCTTAAAAGAAAATATCTTCTTTTTTTGTTTTACAGAAGAAAGAAACTCAAACGGAGGGTGAAGTAAATGATGATTGGATTTTCATTTTAGGATGAGCTGTCCCTTTAATTAAATTTATCTGTAGTCTTTTAATGAATGCCATTGTGATTTGTGTGTGATTTATTAATTGCACTGTGCATAGGCAACAATATTTGAGCTGTAATTTAATAGTTATTTTTAGCTTTTAGAGTAGAAGCAAATCTTTTATGAAACACAGTGGAAACTCCAATATGGATGAGCATTGTTTACCAAAAAAAAAAGAAACCCTGAAAAGAAAAGAAAAGGCTACAAGATGAGGTTCGAGTACCTCACCATCAAGCGTTCATCCGAGGCCTGATGTTTGCATTGTGACGAGAGCTACAAAAGACTCCCCGATGGATTGGAGCTGTGGTCGATGTGAGCAGGGGGTCAAGAAAATGTGGTCTGTCTGGGTGACCTTAATCACACACAGGTTCAGCCGGACTCCGGTTTCACTTGTGGGCCTTATTTCAGGTCACTGCCTCAAAGTCAAAGGAGGGCACAGTCATTATCTCCAGCAGGAGAAGCCAATCATCCACACAATGAAATGAGCTCTGTTCTCACAAAGCGCTCAAGTGTTGTCCATCTCCCAGGGCTGAACACATGTATTCGCTGGACGTGCTAATCTATGAAGTGAATTAGCCGTAAGGAATGTGTCCCGGTCTGCTCAGCACAAAGCAGATTTACAACCCATCAAACAGCATCGGTACTGAAGCAACATCAAAACCGGTGCCTGGAAAATAGACTGTATTAGTCGCATTGTACATTACGCTTGCATATTATGGCTAGCCGCTCTGTCTGCTCGGCCTGTTATTGACATTATGCGTGCGATAAATGTATTACGCTTGTATGGATCGCATGTTCTTTCAATGGCATTACTTCTGCGAGGCTTTCACTGCATTCAAAAGGGTAAGTGTTACAATTCAGAACCAGCAAAACTGGCTCAGGGAGATTTATGTGCATTTGTACGTATAGATGCATTTAGAGCATCTAAAGCACAGGCCTTAAATCAATATCTTGAGTAGCTTTGATTTTTAGATTTTATGTTTTCTTTTTTTCTTTTTAGTTATGCTAAAAGTTCATGAGATGGATTGGACATTTGATGACGTTTGTAAAATATTAAACTAATGTTTGTTGATCAATAAATATTCAGTAACTTCATTACTAAACATTTACAAGCACATGATTTCATATATGTAGCTATTTAAATGTACTATAGATCAACTGATGACCTGTTAAACATTTAAGAATGTTTGTTAATGATTTATTAATGACAATTATAATAAAGTCATAGCTTTAACAAAGCTTTATTTATAAGCAAAGTATTAAATTAAATTAAATTAAATTAAATTAAATTAAATTAAATTATGATGATAAAATAATAATAATAGTCAAGTCACGTCGAGCTTTGTTGTCATTCCGCTACATGTGCGGACATACAGAGGAATGATAAATCCTAAATATAAACACAACACTACATAAGAGCTATTTTAAAACACCTATGCATAACTAACATATACTATAAGATACTTAACTATACACATAAGACAGGCTATACAAGTACTTTTACATAATAATAATAATAATAATAATAATAATAATAATAATAATAATAATGTTTTCAATAAAGCTTAGTCAGACAGACAGACAGACTGACAGACATACAAATAGATAGATAGATAGATAGATAGATAGATAGATAGATAGATAGATA
>CAIGQV010016735.1:19896318-19909585 GCA_903798115.1 Danio jaintianensis
TCTGTCTGTCTGTCTGTCTGTCTGTCTGTCTGTCTGTCTGTCTGTCTGTCTGTCTGTCTGTCTGTCTGTCTGTCATATCTCAGTCCGTCTGTCTGTCTGTCGTTATTTATTGATTCTGAGTTGTGACTGTTTTCTTTTTTGTAAAAATCAAGTGTCACTCATCTTTCCATTGACGCTGGATGCACGATATTAATGGCACAATACCACCGATGCAATTGGATATTGAAAATGAAGCGTCTTCCAAACCAGCTGCCCTTGACTGCTTAAGTTTAAAGAGACGACATGAAAGACGGAGCCGGTCAAAACACACATTTCCTGCAAAGTGAGGAATCCTGCCTCTTATCTATTTGATTTTGCACTTGGGGAATTTTTCTTCATCTTACGCTTCAAACGTCAAGTGCCAAATTCATTTGCATACGCTTGAGGCTTGGAGAGTTAAAACAAAGACAGGCGACTGGGCCCGGCTGAGACACGGGCGCTGTTGATGGGGGTGGGAGGGGCTAGGAAGGCAGCAAATCACACGAAGAGGATAATTTAATCTGACTCAGTCTTTCTGTCACTTCATATCAACTGGTTAGTGGGCTAGGCCTCCTGAAATGAATTAAAACGCATGAATAATGAAACATCTCTGGCTGAGAAAGGAGCCGCACATCCTGCAACTTCAAAGCCGGACAGAGCAGCTTTTATAATCAACAGTTTGGCGTTTTAGTCTTATATTGATGCCCATGTTTGTCTCAACGTAATGAAAATGCAATTAACTTTCCCGAATCGGAGCTATTTCCTTAATCAACCTGTGACAAGTACACTTGTAATATTACCAGCCGTCGTGTGCAGCTGTTATTCCCATTAAATCAGCACTAAAAATGCAGGATAGAAAAAAATGAATTAAGCATTCGGTTTGAATCCAGACGCTTTGAACTAGCATATTTCCAGTGCGTGATTTTAAATGCTGTTGACAGCAGGAATCTAATGTAATCTTGACACCAAAAGTACACTTTTGAGCTTAGGAAAAAGTCCAGGCTGAAAATAAAATAAATAATAAATAAATAAAAAGTACAATCCCAATACAGCAACGTACTTTAAAAGTTTTAGTGTTGCCAAGGTTAAGCTTCCTGCTCGGACCGCTGTCTTTCTATCATTGTTTACTGCTAGAGATAGACGTGATATTCCTTTTAATGTTAAGCTCCCATAGAGAAGGGATATGCACATAAAACTTTGACTCGAGCCTTTACTTTAACCCTAATCTGGCGGTGGCAGTGTACTTTAATGTATTGCTGCCACATTGTGAAGAATGGCGGAACGATAACGCTTTGTGATCTGCGATCCAGTCGGAGATCAATGCTCCGGCAAATAAAAGCATGAGGCCGCTGAAGCCAGAGAATTTATAAGCAGCTGAAAGTATTGCAACTGAACCCTCAGACGCATAAAACCTGAGGTGAACAAGCATTCTGGTCTGGCACTGATGTCCTACTTAAAGGAATGGTTTATTCACCCTCGTGCTGTTCCAAACCCGATGACTTTCCTTTTGTTGTAGAACATACAGTTGGTGATTTTACTTTTTCTTCCCCAGAATAATATAAAGTAAACATAAACAAAATAAACATAAAATGTCACTGAGTGTAGAAATAGTTTTTTTTTTTTTTTGCCATTTTAAATCTTTATACTTTAATCTCAATCCCATTTGTCAGCATAATGATTTTAATCATTTAAAATATTCAAATATTTACCATGATCACTTATCTATATCTATCTATCTATCTATCTATCTATCTATCTATCTATCTATCTATCTATCTATCTATCTATCTATCTATCTATCTATCTATCTATCTATCTATCTATCTATCTATCTATCTATGATCACTTATCTACACTATACATTTTTACAATAAATGAATAAGTATGTCACTTTTACTTTTACATGGAACTATCTAACTCTGTTACACTGAATGGCGATGGAGTATTATTTCTTTAAAAGCTGCACAAAACATTAAATCAGACCATTTGCTTGCATTTAATGTGTATATAATTCAATTTGAAGTATGGACTTCTTGTCTCTGACCCATAGGCACACATCCTAGTGTTAAAGAAATGTTATGAGTTAGATTTTACTTGTTCCTTCAACATATGATTGCATGGCCAAAACATAAGGATGTCATCACAATAAGCATGAGCTGCTTATTACATGTTTTTGCAGGTTTATCTGTTTTGACCACAACAAAACTAATGGGAACCAAACCTGTTTCTTTTCCAGTTAAAGTAATATACTGTAAGTGAGACAAAAGCCACTCTGTTCCCACCCTGATTGTAAGGCAAAACAGCATAGATTGGAGCAAGAGCATGCTATTATTGGTTGGTGCAATGTGGTGGTTATCTGACTGGCTTAAAGGGACAGTGGGAGGAGTACACCTATTTTTTTGTGTGTGTGTGTGTGTGTGATTTTTTATGCTAGAGAGCTAAAACCCACAAATGAACAGGAAGAAATATGTAAACTTAATACATTTTGATTATGATTTTATTTTATATAATTGTGAGTTTAATCATCTTGGATTAGCTTTGCATGTGTTTGTGCATTGTGTATAATGCAACATTTCTAACTTTACATGAAAGCAGCCGTGCTATTTAATATGATGTTTTTCAGGGTTTCTTTTAATATATGTATGTATTTATTTATGTATTTATTAATTTATTTATTTGTTAAAGTGAATGTTTTCATCAAGTTTTTTTTTATTTTAAATATTGCTTCTCTTATAAAGTTAAAATACTGACTAAAAACAGGTTTAAAAAATGCTATCTTATTTTTAGCAATTGTAATTTTATACATTTTATTCTAAATTTGGAAGAAATGTAATTAGTAGTATGCGGAACAAAACTAAAAATGTGTTGTAACAATACATACATGAGAAAATATACTGTATATTCTTTTCATTTTTTATACATTTGAAAAAAAACTGCATTTTCGGGTGTAATAATCCTTTAATAATTCTCTAATGAAATTTCCATTTTAAAGAAGAATACCGTGGATGAGATTAGATGAGAAATATTGATTTGAAAGCACAATTTTAAAAGGTATATTAACTCATTTGTTAGATTGGTTAGATGTCTGGGCTTGTTTTTGTCTTTACTCTAATCTGATCAAACCAAACCAAAAAGAACAATGATTAAAGTCACCCTCTTATGCGAAAAGCCAGTCAAAAGGAAAAGCCAGTCGCTCTGAACAAAGTAGGACTTAACCATTAGACGAAACAGAAGCGGCGTGTACTTTTTGCTGGATGCAGGACAAGATGAATGCAATCATGTTTTAATCACTGACCCGGCTGATTCGAGACACATCTCGCTCCCTTTCAGTGACTCGGGGCTCAAATGAAGCCAATTGATCTCCAACAAACTCTGTGAAATCGATGTGTGGTGACCATCTTAAAAGGGAAATAATGACTGGCATCAAAGTCTGTGATCACTTGTTTGGCAACTCAGAATGATAATTACTGGATATGTTGGTCTCTTTACAGCTTGCATAATTAACACATAATTAAGTGTTGAGTTGAGTTGATGAGTTCTCTCAAAGTATGGCTGACAATTCTAATGTGCCCAACGAAGTTGAGACATTGCTGCATTGCCTTGATGAAACACAAAGCCGGAGCCAATGCAAGCTCGTTGCCATTGAATAACGGAGAGAAGATGATTTACGATTGTTCAAACAAACCAAATGCTATTTTAAAACTGGTGCTTTTGTGTCCTGGTGGTTGGTTTTTGTTAAAAGTTAAAAGTGGTGAAGAAGTTTCACTTTTTTCCTATTGGTATTTGAAGATCATATTGAAGCTGAAGCTTTTCACTGTGCCTTCATCGATATTTGCAAATCTTATTGCTTTACTTTTAATTAAGAATGATAAAGGATGATGGATGACACGGTGGCTCAGTGGTTAGCACTGTTGCCTCACAACAAGAAGATCACTGGTTCGAATCCCGGCTGGGTCAGTTGGCATTTCTGTGTGGAGTTTGCATGTTCTCCTCCGGGTGCTCCGGTTTCCTGCTGTGGTGACCCCTGATGAATAAAGGGACTAAGCCGAAGGAAAATGAAATTAAATTATTTAAATGATGATAATGTACACAAAAAAAACAACAATTCAGCCCCTTCAGTATTTTGTGACATATTTCTTTCTTTCTTTCTTTCTTTCTTTCTTTCTTTCTTTCTTTCTTTCTTTCTTTCTTTCTTTCTTTCTTTCTTTCTTTCTTTCTTTCTTTCTTTCTTTCTTTCTTTCTTTCTTTGTACCTGCTCAAAAAATAGAACAACAATGCTATAGTGTGTGAAAAAAGCTATGTTTGGGTACATTTTATTGCTACTACTATTATTATTATTTTACGTTTTTCTTTTTTTTTTAATTCTGCAGTTCTATACCTTTTTTTAAGATCAAAATTTAAAATCAAAATATTTAAAAAGCAATATTTTAAAATAGTTTGGTTTTAAATTGTGATAACAGAACTGCAGAAATAAAAAAAGAAAAAGTTAAATAATAATAGTAGTAATAGTATTAATATTTACCCAAACATAGCTTTTTTCACTCAATATTTTAAAAGAGTTTGATTTTCAAAAGCCCACTCCCCTTGAAGAAAATCATATCCAGAATGTGCTCAGATATTTTATGTAAATATTGTTTATGAGGTGATGTTTGTCAGAGTGCGTAAGTCAAGGGGAATGTTATCTGTCACAGATTTCCATCCATCCATGAATATCTGATGCATCAATTTGTGTTTAAAGAGGCATACAATGTTGAGGAGAAAAGAGCATTATTTGACGGGGTGTAATCCTTTATAAGACTCACCCTGAAGTCGCCTGCGGGTGAACAGAACAAGAGAGCAGATTCCCGCTTCTGGCTGAATTCACAACTGTTATCTGGCTTCCCCATCCTCTTGTTTAGTGATATTGCATCCTGCTCTTTGATATTCCAGTTAATCCTTCAAGTAAAAAGATTTAACTGGAGATTATGCTGTTTCTATGAACGCTGGCTCCTGCTCGCTCTTGTGTGTCTCAGCGAATGCTCCTGAGGCGATGCCATAATTTCAATCCTACAGAGGAAAAGCGGAAAAGGAAACGTTGGGTCTCCCATCGGTGCCGTTGCTCGTGTATACATGATCTACGAGGCCTAAATCTGTATACAACTCTTAATGAACACATCAGATATGTTTTAAATTTCCATTTAATGAATTGCTTGATGGCTTGGAAACATTGTGAAATCATTTTATCTCATTTTGACATGTCACACTCATTATTATTGTTTTTTTTTATTGTTGCACTTTCTTTAGAGAACACTAAAGCGCTTGGCTCATGATAAGTTTTGAAAATGATAACCACTTACGACACTTACCAGCTTAATGCTAGATTACACTCTTCAACTCCCAGCTGCGTTTAAACTCTCAGATACATGTAGTGCCGCTGTTCACAAACTAACCCACTCATCAGCAACCCCATTATACTGCATATAGCACAACAATCCACACAGACTCGCAAACACACTATATGACACTGTTTCCCATATAACTATGTTTTGTACCAGTGAATATGGGCAGCACGGTGGCGCAGTGGGTAGCACAATCGCCTCACAGCAAGAAGGTTGCTGGTTCGAACCCGGCTGGGTCGATTGGCATTTCTGTGTGGAGTTTGCATCTTCTCCCCGTGTTCACGTGGGTTTCCTCCAGGTGGTCCTGTTTCCCCCACAAGTCCAAAAACATAGTATTAGTATTAGGTGAATTGGGTAAGCTAAATTGTCCGTAGTGTATATGTGTGAATGAGTGTGTATGGATGTTTCCCAGTGATGGGTTGCAGCTGGAAGGGCATCCGCTGCGTAAAACACATATAACTTGATAAGTTGGCGGTTCATCCCGCTGTGGCGACCCCAGATTAATAAAGGGACTAAGCCAAAAAGAAAATGAATGAATGAATGAATGAGCAGTGAATATTATGAATCTGACTTTATATATGTCAAAGAATGAAACAAACATTTGAATGTGTATGCTTTTTTTTATTCTGAAAAAAATTCTGTATATAATAACTATCATCTATTTAACTTTGATTTATTAAAGAGAACATGTCTTTGAGAGTAATAATAATGAAATACTACTAGTACTACTACTACTACTAATAATAATAATAATGATAATAATAATAATAATAATAATAATAATAATAATAATTATTATTATTATTATTATTATTATTATTATTATTAATTTCCTTATAACCATTAACCGAAGACTTTTACCGGATCATTTGAATATGTCAATCTGTAACTAAAGATTCACTCTGACTGGATCATTTGAATCAGCGTGTCTTTAACTGGAGACTCACTCTGATTGAATAATTTTAATCTGTGAATTGTTAACTGGAGATTCACTCTTTCCAGATTATTTGAATCAGTGAATCAATAACTGGTTACACGCTTTGGCTGGATCATAATACAAACATAATACAAATACATTAACTGTAGACTTGCTCTGACTATTCATATTAATCAGTTGTTGTTTCAAGAACAGATGCAATCATATCAGTCCAGTTTATGAATTAATTGTTCAGTGTGATTTGAGAATCAATTTAAAGAGCCCCTATTATGCATTAAAAAAGGTCATATTTTGGTTTTGGGGTCTCCAACAACAGGCTGATATGCATGCAAGGTAAAAAAACACTTTTATTGTCTTATAATATGCATTTATTTTTACCTAATTATCCCAGCGACTCCTATGTGATTCGTTCAGCGATTCATTTGTTCCCAAACCCCTCCTTAGCGCGATGCTAATCTGCGCTGCTTGGACCGATGACAGTCTGTTGCGATTGGTCCAGTGTTCAGCATGAGAGAAATGCCCACCACAACTTCAACAATATTGAAGTAGTCAGAGTGCAGAGTGTATGTGTGAGCATACCTGTCAACACTCTCATTTTTTCCCAGGAGTCTCCCATATTTCAGAATCATCTCCCGCCACCCTCTCGTTTTGTTATTTCTGCCAGAAAACTCCCGTAATTTCTTTTAAACGCATTTAAATCCGCAAAGAAAGCGGCACTCGTCGCGTTTTTAACGTGGCTTTAGACACAATAAGAGAATATAAAGAGTTAACCAGATACAGTCCAAGCGGTTACAAGTAACAAAACACAATTAAATACATAATTTTCAAGCTAGAGAAAACAAGGAGGCAACCATTTTAATCGCACTTACTTACACTTGTGAAATGGAGGAAGAAACTGGTCCATGAACTGTGTACTGTAAAGTTCCTGACAAGCTCTGCAAAGTCCCATACATCAATAGTCTTTTCTGATCCTTCCTTTAACAAACGAAATCCCCCGTTGTAAGCGTTTAGTTTGCTGAAGCACTTGTCAGAAAGATGACAGGAACACAGCACAAGACCTGGGTGATAATGCTGAGGTATTTTTGCAAAAATAAACTTCAACCACTGACTCTTCACATCATCATCTTTGGGTAGGGAAAATAACACAAATTTTCCCTCCCACTTCCAATAATATCCAGCTGAGCACAGCGTCTTCGCAACATGATTCAACCGGGGTCTCCTACAGTGTTTTTCTTCTTCTTGCCACTCTGTTTGTGGGTGGGGCCGGAGGTTTAAATTTTCCCGGGATTGCGTGCGCAACAAATGGGCGGGGCTTAAGTTCCGTATCGACGTCACGCCGGCATGGCTAAAGACTTGTTATCAAGACGATTCATTTAAAGCACTATGAGTCCACTCTTTTACAGATGAATCAATAGTTTTAAACACTGCGCACTTTCAGATTTAAGCCTTAGCTGGATATTTCACTTCACTTAGAGCTGTGTTACGCACTACATGGAAGGTCATTTTCAAAAACCCATAATAGCGGCTCTTTAACAGGTAAGCGTAAAAGAATCAGCTCATTCATGAATCTGAGACTGCTGTGATATGATGATTTCTTCAGTTGAATATAACAAGGAGCAACATGTTTTTATAATATGTAGTCAAGTAAAAAATGACAAAAATTATCTAAAAACAAAGAAAAAAGTAATTACAGTAATGCAATAAAAATATTTTGTTACTTTCCACTACTGGTTATCAGTCCCTCCAGGATTTTGCAACTCCAATGTTTCTTGGGATACAAAACAGCATTTTTCTGTGTATTGCCACAGCAAAAACAAGAATTGAAGTAAATAATGCCATACATTTGAGAAAAGCTCAATCATATCAATCATTTTAGAATGAACAAATGAACCCTGGTTTATTTTAAACATTTTGCATTATGTTATGTCATGTCACATCTTGTCAGTCTTAGAATCATTTGTTCAAAGATTAAACACTTTTTATATATGTTATAAACATTACTAACACGCCGTATTATGATAATATAGTGCTATATTATGAAGAAAAATTTTATTTATTTTTCTGTGACACTGGAGATTGAAGAAAAGTGGTGCAGGAAACGCTGATACACAAGTGCATTCAGAGACAAAACAGAAGAAGGAGGAGACAGGACATTCTGAAAAATTAATAGCAGACATTAAGACTAAAAAATGTCTGCTGTAGGAATGGAAGTCCCATCTCTCAGGTGAAAAAGTCAATTGCCTTTTTTGTGGATTTGATGTTAAGGCATAATCTTTCTAAACAGTCCTGGCAATTTTGAAAAACATCCCCATTCAAGTAGATAGGCGCTGCTCTTGTATTTCTATTACCTAGAAAATAGCGGCATAGGTGTTACCAAAATGGCCGGCAAGTAGATTGACTTGCCTTAAAGGGACTTTAGTATGGCATTATCATATTAAATTACAGTGTCAGGTTTTCCCCCTTCTGAAGCAAATTGAATGCTGCATATTTCGCTCCGATAATGGCCTGAGGATCTCTCATTTGGCAGCTTGCAAACCAATGTGCTAAGGTCTATCTGGTCTGCTATTATAGCGGCTTCTCTTTCTTGCCCTCAATATGAACTCCTGTCTTTCTCATTGTGATTCTCTTCTCATGGACTGTTGTCAGTGGCTCCGGTGAAGTCTAAAGGGCTGAAAAAAACGCCTGTGAGTCTTACATAGAGTGATGCCTGTTACTTTGATTTGCAGGATTTACGATATTTTGGTCATAGTCTTAGCCTTCTGCTGTTAAATCTTTCATACTTCTCAAATAACAACAGTTGCGAGACACTTGATTGGCTGTAGTGCGTGTATGTTGGCGGATGGGATGGTTGCCTAGTAACATCAGCTGTCTTTCTGCAAGGTCTTTGCATTGTGTTATGAATTCTTCAAAAGTAACATGTTCCCCAGTTCGATCAATTGGAACAATCAAAAATAGCTTATTTTTTCAATGGAGATTTTGAGTGCTGTCACAGGTTGTTATTGTCTGATGTTTAGCGGTTTGAAGAGCATCTCGATGTATTAGTGGCACCTAATTGCATTACCTGAGGGGAGACGGATGGCGCCAGCTAAAATGGTTGGCTGAGGCTCAAGCTGTGTTGAAGGCAAGTGCATCTTTACAGCTTTTACATCCATTTCCAGCTGGGATCTTTTATTGACGACTAAGTGATTTTCCAACAGATTTTTTAATTCATTTTTTGCCTCAACACTCATGCTTCATCAATGTCTAGAAGTGTAATAGTGGGTTCTTCTCATTAGTTGAGTAAAACTTCACTGGATGCTTGTATTCAGTATAGTATCATATAGAACCATCTGTTAGCTTATTTGACAATCAGTTATTGTTCTTATTTTTATATACTGTATAATGTGTGTGTGTATATTTTCGGTAAGCATGGTAACTGATGGAATCAGCTGATTAACAGCTTTTAGATATTTTTGTTTAAGTTCATAATATTGATGTGATTTTATTTTAACAGTGCTAACTAACAGTGTCAACTTTTTTATTAAAGTCTGTTTGGTGACCTGTTGGTCATTAAAACTCTTAAACTGACCTGCTTTCTCCTCTAGATTATGCATTTATTATTCTTTGTTTCATTTTGCACTTCATTAAAACCTCTACATATCACCACACTATGGTTCTTGCCTGACCTGACCAGTACTGAATAAACATGCAGCATCCCACCCACACAATTAAATAAACTAAGTACATACACAATAGACATTCTTGATATCCCTCTTCCTGTCCCATACATACAAAACATACAGTCTCTCGCACAAACATAGCAATGCATACATGTGGTAAGCATAGTAAAAGTGAAATAATTGGCTCTGGTTTGTTGAATTAGAAAATAATGAACACCTCAGGTATCACATTGTGGCCACATTACTGCTTTGTGTGTACAATAATTCAATTATTCCTTACTTGATTGTTAGAGAGTATTAGCTGAACACATATTATAAATGTTTATGTGCGTCTATTATGTTGCATGAATATAAAGCCAATTACCAGATATGAAGGTAATGTGCTAAACAGCAGTGACAATTATCCTCCAACAACTTGACACACTAGCCAATATTTTCATGTTTCTTATAAAACCTTGTAATGTTTGTTCTGTCCTTCTCTCTGAAAAGAGCCCAAAATATGCTGCAGGAATCCTTACAAAGACAACATCCTAATTGGGGTTTAACGATAAGGTGAAGTAATTATTTCCTTTTCACTGGGAACAGCACTAGCACTTTTCAGGTGTTGTGAGGTGAACAAGAAATATTACAAGTTTAAGTTGGCCTTTTGGGAGCCATACCTACCGGGACTGTTACCCTTACTTCATACGGTTGTTTCATTAAAATGCATAATGCATGCCATTGATCAGCACTTGAATAAATCGAGTTGAAATTCTATTAACGTGACCGGTTAAGCATAAAGTGAGATGAATATTTAACAATGGTGCAATATTGCATATGTAAACCCCTTTCCTCCTTGAGTGGTATTTAAACGACTTGAACAGACTAAACAGCATACATGCATTTGAACGATATGCGTTTCCAATTACCGCATAATAAAAATCGAAGCAATATTAGCTTGGATCTCCTCCACAGACATAAGTGCATCTTTTATGTGGAATCATTAAATGAGCCCCGATCAAAAAAACCATGATGTTTTTCATCACAATGCCATGTAGAGCCTCAAGATCTAGTTGTTTCCCACCCGTTTTTACAGCACATTTGCTGAGCGCACAATTTGTCACTATGAAATGTGCGGTGCGGTGAGGTATACTCGGCGGCTCCTTGTTTGTGGCGCCTGTCTCCGCTTGCTCTTTGTCTGTGGGCTATAGCCTGACTGCCTTCTCTCCCCTGCGGCCACCCGGCTCTCTCTTCTCCTCACCACAAAGCATTTGCATGTACTCGCATTTAAAGCAATTAGGCTCTAACCTGTCAGCCTGACAGGTGGCCTCCATCTCACTAAATGCACCTTTAATGTTTGTGTCTGAGTTAAGTCTTTGCGGGCCTGAGTTGACAAACCATCGCGTTTCTGTATTGTGAATAATTAGGCCAATTATTTCGAGCGGATAGCGATTAAACATATGCGTTTCCCCGATTCAATCCGGCAGGGGTCTGTCACTCCTCTCCACACGGGCCGCTCGCTGACCCAAATTAAGGCAGAAATCCCTCCCTCTGCTCCCCATCAACTTCCACCACATTGGCAGGAGAGTCAGCTTGCACACACTGCCTTAATAAAACAGTAATGATAATGACTATTGGTACTGCGGCGCTCAGCTCCACGACATCAGGCCGAGGGAGTCTTGTTTTATAGGACAGCAAGTCACAGCCGACAGCCTGATTTATCCAGAGTTTCATTTAATACCTCTGTTTAGCAGATAACACTAATTTCTTTAGTGTTATGGGGTTTCTGCTGATTGTTTTTTGTGTATGTTTGTGTTAGGTGTTTTTGTGGTCGCAGAAGTGAGAGCGGTTGAAAATGATTAGGTTAAGCAGCATTAGTTTGTCTAAAGAGTCATAGGTCTACTGAATTATTATTGCTTTTGGTCACACATCATTTCATGAACATAATGCTTTTGCTAGATTAAGCCTTGTCATCTTTCACAAAAACACAGTGTGGATAATCTTCTTCTCAGCTCATCGTAGCCTTTGCTTGTGTCTCTCGTAAGTGCGCATCGAAAATGTTCGATTCTTTGACATGCTAAGGGTCACAGAGAGCTTTAAGCAAACCATCTGTCTGGAATCGTGTCAGGAGCTGACCTGAATTCAGCCTAAGTCAATGTAGGTCTTTGTCGTCGTATTGAGTTTCCTCATGGAAAATTGTGTTTTTGTTTTTTGTCACACCAACCTTCATTTGTAAACCAAATGCAAATGGGAACCCAAAATAACGTCTGTTGATGCATGCAAAAATCCAGTCATAGTGAACATATTGACAGTTTGTTTTGCTTGGAACTACATTTGCATTTGACGTTAATCATCCCTTGCAGGTGAGTTTCAGTGTGATGTTTGTTATTGAGACTGTCCTCCTCCACAAAACAGTCCAATATGTTGTTTGTGCAAGCAGCTTATTACCCATTTTAAAGTTAAGTGGCCTCTAGTTGGCGTTTGGCATAAAATTAACAACAGCGTGTTATGTGTGTGTCATCATGAAGTAACGTACTGTATGATCGTTGTTGCCAGTCAAAACAATAAAAGGCTTGTTTAAATTTTTGCACAGTCCCTTCTCCATATTTGTTTTCCCATACTACAGGGCTGTTGAATACTGATTGGTTAGTGAGCATTCTTATGTGCATATTTATTTTCAGCATAAAGCTAAAGTTGTTCCAGGCAGGTCTTGATTGCATTAAAGTGCAATATCACTTTGCAGAGTTTAGTGCAGATTTTGGTTATTCATTCATTCATTCATTACTTTTCTTTTCGGCTTAGTCCCTTTATTAATCAGGGGTCGCCACAGCGGAATGAATCGCCAACTTATCCAGCAAATGTTTTACACAGTGGATGCCCTTCCAGCCACAACCCAACACCGGGAAACACCCATACACTCTTGCATCCACACACATACACTACGGCCAATTTAGTTTATTCAATTCACCTATACTGCATGTCTTTGGACTGTGGGGGAAACTGGAGCACCTGGAGGAAACCCACGCTAACACAGGGATAACATGCAAACTCCACACAGAAATACCAACTGACCCAGCTGGGGCTCGAACCAGCGATCTTCTTGCTGTGAGGCGATCGTGCTACCCACTACGCCACCGTGACGCCGTGATTTTGGTTATTTCAAATAAAATCAAACAAATGTCTTTGGATTAGATATGTTAGAAACTAGTTCTAATCCTGATTTTTGTAGCTATTGTACCATTATTATTGTTATTATTATTATTATTATTATTATTATTATTATTATTATTATTATT
>CAIGQV010016735.1:19909595-19923511 GCA_903798115.1 Danio jaintianensis
TTATTATTATTATTATTATTATTATTATTATTATTATTATTATTATTCATTCATTCATTCATTCATTCATTCATTTTCTTTTCGACTAAGTCCCTTTATTAATCTGTGGTCGCCACAGCGGAATGAACCGCCAACTTATCAAGCATATGTTTTATGCAGCGGATGCCCTTCCAGCAGCAACCCATTACTGGGAAACATCCATACACACTCATTTACACATAGACTACGGACAATTTAGCCTACCCAATTCACCTACAGCGCATGTCTTTGGACTTGTGGGGGAAACCGGAGCACCCGGAGGAAACCCATGGGAACACGGGGTGAACATGCAAACTCCACACAGAAATGCCAACTGACCCAGCCGAGGCTTGAACCAGCGACCTTCTTTTTGTGAGGTGAATGTGCTACCCACTGCGCCACCGTGCAGCCATTATTATTATTATTATTATTATTATTATTATTATTATTTACCTTTCTGTCATATATATATATATATATATCATACAACTCCGGGTGGATCTCAGGCTTTGTTCTAAATCTAAAATATTCAATAAATAAATAATAATAATAATAATAATAATAATAATAAAAATCTAGAAATTCACATGGATGTGTGTGCATTATTCACATTAATAAACTATTATTAACATAACTTATTTCCCTGTTTCCAAAATGCACATTTATGCATTTGGAAAACCATTTACATTGCATTCAAGGTGTATCAATTTATCAGTATTTGAGTACCATGGGGTTTAACCCATTATCGCTGTGCTGTGATTGAACAACTTATAGCAAACAATCTTTCTTAAATGTAAAGGTTATTCTAACAGTTTAGGCATATTTCATGAGTTACATATATTTCAAAGTACAGTACAGAAAACTCAAATGAGACATTTGAAAAAGGACACTGATCAAAATTAAAGAATTCTTTCAGATTCCTCCCAGTAATTGGCATTATTCTGGTAACCGGTGGTAATTTCCTTCATTATCGGACCATCCCTATTTAACTGGCAACCAGACTTTCCAGCTTTTACTGAGTTTGCAAGATGGTGAGCCATTCTAAAGTGACTGAAACCCTCAAACAGCAGGTTGTACAGATGAAGGCCAAAAGGAGACACTTTCAGCTATAGCAAGGCAAGCTGGAAAAAGAGTGGATCAAGATCACAGCAGAGCAGTGTGAGAGACAGAGTGAGGTCCTGTGGCTGCAGTTGTGCTGAAGTCATTCAAAGCAAGGGCCTGTAACCTTCGTACTATTTTTGACTGCTGTAACCTTCAGGAATTTTAGTTGTAATCTATCTGTGTGGTAAAATTATTGCCTTTCTTTAATTTTGGTATTTGTGATTTCCACAAAATAGTTTTATTAGGTTTTTTTTATATATATATTTTTAATTATTTGTAAAAGAAAAAGAAAATTCTACTAGAATGTTATAGCCTAAATGTTATAACTAAAATTCCCTTCAAACTTTTGAACATTATTTAAAAAAAAGGTGTTTATAAATTGTTCTTTCATTTTAATCCCCACTGCATAATATATTTACAACCCCGGCTCATTGTTAATACATGCCTCAGTTACATTCCTTTACACGTTTCAGATGACAAATCTACTAGAGGGCGCTGTCTACATTTTTGTGAATCTGACATGCGTTACTTAGAGTGCGTTTTGTTATATGTTTCAGATACATGTGCTTCTTGTACACTTCCATGAGAAGGCAGCACTAGTCATACAGATCACCCACCGAACCACTGACCTAACCCTTCCCTAAACCCAACCAATATGGTTTTCAAAAGCAAATAGAAGACAAAAGTGCATTGTAACCATGCAGTTTTACCTTCATTTTACATTGCTGTAATTTATTTTGTGGAAACTTGCTTCACCGGACTCAAACCCAAGCGCTTTGCCTCACAAATAGCACCATACAAAGTGAGTTACCGATCAAACTGACCACGCCAGAAAAGTTGTCCATATGGTGATAATATGTTTGATTACAAATTATAGACACCATAATGTCGTTTTGAGGTATTTAGTTTCAGTTTCACAAAGTGAAGCTTATTTATAAACTAATTCAGAGAGGATCACATGCTTATGATTGTTCACGGCTGGTCCGTCATTAGCTACGCTGATTCACCAATCAGATGATTCTTAACACACTATAAATAACCAGAGTTTCTTATCTTAGTATCTTCGTCTTGAAGAATACCCCCCAACCTCCCCTACTCTCCCTCCTTTCTAGATGGGCGACACGGTGACCCAGTGATTAGCACTGTTGCCTCACAGCAAAAATGTCTCTGGTTAAAGTCCTTACTAAACCAGTTGACATTTCTGTGCAAAGTTTGCTCGTTCTCCCCGTGCTCGCGTGGGTGTTCCCTGGGTTCTACGGTTTCCTCCCACAGTCCAAAAAACACGCAACCTAAGTAAATTGAACATACCAAAATGGCATCATAGTCAAGCTCTTAGCAAGTCGTATATCTCCTTAGCCATCTTATATCTGCCATTAGCCAGAAATAAGTCGGGGGAGTTCTCGAGATCTACCTGAGCTCAAACTCCCCTCTCACCCTGCTAACTGGAGGGAGCCCAGGGATCGAGGATCTTATAAGCTCAGAGCTCTCTCCCGGGACAGCATGCCAAACAAGCTTATTACCAATCATCAGCTAAGTGTGAACTCTTGAAATATATAGGCTGAAGCACATATATCTAATGAGCCTTTGTTGTATTGTATTCTTAGCCAGAGTGCTAATTTAATGGGTCGTTTCTTCATTTCAAGGAAATGACAAACAACCTACAGTATACGGTCCTATGGGTTGGAGGACATTATGTTGTTATTAAGACTGAGTAGAGGCATCAACCAATGTTCTAAACTCCAGATTGCTGGAGTTGGGGAGTTGATAAGATATTACGTGCCATTTTTAAAGAGACTCCCACGCAGCACTGCAAGGCAACTAATGCTGCCTCTCTCAGCAACACAGAGAAAGCAGGAACGGGAGCTATCAAATGTGACTGTCAGTCAGACTCTTGGGAATCACTTCCCCATTCATGACCATGAAAAAGTTGCCAGTACAATGTTCCTTAGCAAGTAAAAAAAAAAGCATCTGTTTTTACATTTTTCACTTCATGTCAACCTTTTGCCTCCTCACTGCAGGCTAAACACAAAACAAAATGCACTGAGCTTCTTTAGCATAGATAGAATAGAGAGAAACCAGTGCTTTGTGTATCTTCATCTCTGTTTTCTTGTAGGAGGAGGGGGAGATAAAGGGGAGAAGAAAAGCTGCTTTTGAACCTACTTTTTCCAACACATGTAGGAGACATTGCAGCTTTTTAGTGCACAGAGGCTTTGAAACACTGAGTTGTGCCTTTGCCTGATGCGCTATGTGGGCGACACCAATGCAGGCTCATTTATTAGACGGCTGTAATTAATGTATTTGTTGATTCCAGTCATATATATATATAAGAATGCCTTTGTTTTAATTCTCTTCAAGAGCACAATAACTGGCTTGCGTTCTTTGTTATTGAAAGTATGTTTTCTCCTGTGTGTTAAATCTCCATATTTTTGGGGGGTGTCATCGGGCGACGCGGGCAGAGATTCCCAAGATGCCCTGTGAGTTTGTGGCATCTTAGTTAGTTAGATTAGGCCTGTTTACGTGCAACTATTATTCACAGTTTGTCATATGGCAGGTGTGGGATCTTCTCAAAGCGGACATAATGAGGACGTGTGAAACAATGTTTGAGGAGGAATACATTTACATACTTTTGAATATTTTCATAGTGTTCTAACATTTCTGCCAAATGTCATATTAGAATAGGTAACATCTCGACTGGGAACGGATAGAGGATTTAAATATGCACGTTCGTGAGATATGCCTATGTTGATTTTTTTTATTATTAAAAATACACTGTAGTTTGTGAAAAAGTATTTAATTTTGTATTGTAATATATTGTAAAATCTATTTTATTACTCCCCAAAAATAATTTTCAGCACTACACCAGTCTGTGTCGCATGATTTGTACATTTTTTTTTTATTTATTCTTGTATTTTTATTGATTGGTGGCTTTTATTACAGGTTCTTAGGCACACTTTACATGATAAGACATAATGTGAAGTCCATATGTATGTATGTATGTTACATTTTTTTAAATTAATTAAAAGAAAAGGCAACCTGCTTTGTTGCTTTATTTATTCCGCCTATCTACATTACTGTTGTACATTTCCAATTATTCTTTACATCAGTCACTAGCTTTTATCCAAATACAACTCAGGCATAATACAGTTCATCCTAGGGGTAAACATCAAGTAAGCAGACATGATGTTTGTCTATTATTTATTCATAGTCACGCTTTTTTTCAGACCATTAATCAACAAATCTTCAGTAAACATGACAGTTGATGTAAGTTGTCAAAATATTGGTAGACATGGAGATACACAGTGTGTAGAAATTATAGTGACATTCAGAGAGGGAGGCACATTTTTGGTGGGGTCGCAGGGTTTGGGATGATGCTAGTGGCGGAGGTTAGGAAATATCATTTATAAATTATCATTTTTATGCATTTCTTTTTTTTGGCAGATATTAAGTATGTAAAAAAAAAAAAGTCCAGAGGGCAATTTAGAAGTGATGGCAAAAATTATTTGTATGTCATTGCGTGTTGTTACATCAGAAAAAAATGTGGAAACTTGACTAAGCTGTACTTTATTTATTTATTTATTTATTTACACTGTGTGAAAAAGGTCATTTTTTAAAATGTGTATTGAACCATATCAATATATATATATTTTACAATAGCATGTATTATCACTTATTATTATTTAATTTTAATACAATATGTATTATACAATAACAATAGTTTTTTTTTATCTATTTCAAATGTGGACTCCTGTAGAAATGTGAAGGACAAAAATCTGCTTGAGGCAAGAATGTCTTTCTGAAACTGCATTCTCACACACTGTAAAAAATGCTGGGTTCCACACAATCGATTTGTGTTTGGACAAAATGAAGGAATTAAGTTAACTTGTTAGTTTTAAAAACTTAAGTAGCTTGAATATAAAACAATTAAGTTGTACCCCCAAAAACCTCAATAATTGTGTTGTTTCAAGCTCATTTTTAATACGTAGTTTGAACAAACAGCAAATGTCTTTTTTTGAGTGCATGCAGATGCTGGAGGCAGCATTGCACTAAAGATAAGTAATATTTTTTTAAGCATATATTATCATATTAGATAGCAATAGTTTTCATTTTGTTTTGTTTTTTGTATTTATTTATGTTTTCAAAAAGACACCAAAAAGAAACATTTAAAGGAATTTAAAACTTTTAACATAATTTTTGTTGGTCAGTCTTCTTTTTAAGTTAAATAAATAATTACATGTATCAATAAAAGTATAAACAAACTTTTTGCTTAAGTAGTTGTAGTTATTAAAAATCCTTCCACAGTGACAACAATTTTCAAGTGACAACTATTTTAAGCAGCACAACAGCTTTCAAAATAGTATTGTATACATTGAATAATACTACTACTAATACTACTACTACTACTACTACTAATAATAATAATAATAGTAATAATAAATGTGTTGCAATGCTCCCCTTCTCTCTTTTTTCACAATACATCATTCACCATACAATTCACCAATGTTTTTCTGTCTCTCTCTCATCTGAATGTAACCTGATCTCCAACTCAACTACTTGATGAAAGCACTTTAAAAACAAGAAAGTGCTCTTTTTCTCTTCTGTTCTGTGCTTACGTCTGTTCAAGCATGGAACCTACTGAACTTTCAAATCCATATATATAATAATTAACAGAATGTCTTTTTGGGAAACTGTGGAGGTTTACCTCATGAATTTGAAAAGAGTTTGATTTGTAATTTAACATTTGTGGGAGTTTTTTTTTTTTCAGTGTTATTCATGTCAAGAAAAATATGGTGCTTCTAAATGACACATTTTAGAGATTTTAACAGATTGCTTTCACTAGCACTCTGGGTAATCATCATCATCATTTCACTGTGGGGCAAATTTGTTCAGGAAACACAATTCCATTTCTAATATGAGACTCGAATTTAAGACAATATTTTGTGTAGATTCTTTCAAATGGTCTATCAGTTTGTTCAGTTCTACGGTAATGTTAATATCATGACCAATGTAAGAAATGATAGACCATTTTTTTGACTTGAGACTGCACAGTCAACAAATAAGGATATTTTCTAGTCAATGAACGAATGTACAGTTAATAATTTCCTTTAGAATCTACAGTAAGTTACTGGTAGCAGTGTACCAGTAACTTACTGTAAATTAATTACAGCTAAAATACTGCATTTACTGCACCATTTATCTTGCTGTATATGTAGAATTGCAGTATATATTTACTGTAAAATATACAGTAACTTTCAGAATGTAATTTTAAAATACAGTAACATTATGCATAACTGTCCAACAATAAAATACAGTTGATATTACAGTTAAATACTGTGTAATTGACAAAAATCGTTAACAGTGTAACTCTTAGTCCACCTTGGTATGTTCATAAATCAATTTACTTTGCAACCTTTAATGTAACATATCCAAGTTCAGAAAGATCACACGTGGTGTAGATAGCAAAACTGACTCATTGTGGTTAAAAATGTTTATAGGTTTTTCCACAAAACCTGACTAAACATTTTGCTAGACAAGACCTTTACATGTTGGCTATTGTGGTGTTTGTAACTCTTAAGCTGCATTAAAAATGTAGAGCATTAAAATAGCTGAGCATTGTTCACTTGCATCAGATGGAGAAAAATCTTGAAATATTTTCCATAAAGAAATATTTCTCTTCAACTGAAGAAGAAAGTCATATACATCTTGTATGGCCTGAGGTAAGCAAAGAATCGAGAACTTTTGAGTGAATTATTCCTTATAGAGGGCTGCTAAACACCAGTACATTTTAAGCCTCAGCATTTTATTTACTGTAGATGTCCATTGATGGGGATTTACAGCCACAATTACCCTTCCCCCAAGATGCCCCAAATAATGTCCACCCATTGCAAGAAGCAAACTTCTCATATGCATGAATTAAATCCTCAAATACAATGTAAATACTGTGACACACACAAAAAAGTGTCTTATCTGCCACCAAACCCAACCATCTTCCAGCTAAAACAAGCGCCCTGTGAACTATATTAAACGTGTACTTTCTAATTCTAATTCTGCATTAGTCTGGCTTGATTTTAAGCTTATAGGCTAAAGCTCTGTTGTGAGGTAGAGAAGCGTATCCTCAGTTTCAGCATGTCAGACTGTTGCTCGGTGAGCTCTTTGTATTCCTTGTAAGTAGACAGCCGTTTGACAGTTTGTTTCAAAGAATGTTTCAAAATGTTTCAATACCTAAGGGGAGGTGTGCAAGGAAGGAGAAATCACAGAGGCAATTCAGTTATGCAAATCACATCACACTGTTTTCATTAATCCCACCTGAACATTGCAAACTGTCTGTGCAGAACCTGCAGAGAGAAAAGGAGAAGAAAAAAAGACACATGAAACTTTTTTTCCGATCTATCTATCAACATCTTAATGTGATAAAATTATGACAGAGGGAGTTATGTGACATTTTGACAGGCACTGTGATAATAAAAACGCCTGACAGACTTTGACTGTCACATGAGGTATTTTATAGATATTGTATATATTTTAACATTGAAATGGCATCACATATGAAGACTCTTGATTTGCTTGGATTTATAAAAGATTTAAATTACAAAGAGAATACTGTTCATGTGATTTGTGGTCTGATGCAGCATTTTATTAAGAGATGATGAGCTGTCTATCAATATAAATAAATATGTAATTTTAATACACTGGCATTCAGTGGGGTCAGTTAAATGTTTGCAAAATAAACTAGCACGTTTATTTGATGATGAAATAGAATGGACGTTTACAATGCTACAAAATGTTCAATATCAAATAAATGCTGCTTTTTTCACAAAGTATCTTGAGCAACAAATCAGCATATTACAATCATTTCTTAAGGATAATAAATAAATAAACAAACAAATAAATAAATAAAATATGTATAATAATGGTGGCACGGTGGTGCAGTGGGTAGCGCTGTTGCCTCGCAACAAGAAGGTCGCTGGTTCAAGTCTCGGCTGGGTCAGTTGGCATTTCTGTGTGGAGTTTCCCCGCGTGCTCCGGTTTCCCCCACAAGTCCAAGACATGCGCTATAGGTGAATTGGGTAAGCTAAATTGTCCGTAGTGTATGGGTGTGAATGAGAGTGTATCGGTGTTTCCCAGTGATGGGTTGCAGCTGGAAGGGCATCCGCTGTGGAATGTGGCGAACTCTGATTAATAAAGGAACTAAGCCGAAAACAAAAAAAATGAATGAATGAATGTATGATAATGATATTATTATTATTAATGAAAAAATAATAACAATAATAATAATACTTATTATTATTATTATTATTATTATTATTATTATTATTAATAATAATAATAATAACAGTAATAAAATGATAATAATTCACAATATTAGTTTTACTGTATTTTTAATCATCTGCATCAGAGTTGGCTGCATCAACTCTGAGTCTAACTCCTTTCAAAAATATTACAAATCCTATACACAAATGTATATACAATATAACGCTCACAATCCTCAAAAACCCCCCCCCAAAAAATATTTTTGAAGTTTTAAAGTGCCTTTTTATCTTCCTCTAATTGATTCTTGCATCAAATGCAGCCTCAAAAAACCGACATGCCTCTCCATTCACTCTTCAGCTAATGTTATTTATTTATTTGTCACTCAATATTTCTCTTTGAAGTGTCAGCCATGGGATCAAGTTGTAAAAAAACATTTCAGCCAAATCCCATAAAACAACTCCGTAAACAGGAGAACTGAGGGAATATGTCATGCTAAAAGCATAATTGGCATTATACATTCTGTTTAAAATCTACATTGGGGGATCCGAACTCACACATCCTCATTAAGCCTCTGGCCCCTGCCTTGCCGTAGAAATAAAACAGTGATTGCAGTAATTACACTGGCGATGATGAGGATGGTGATGAGGAGGAGAGGAGGAGGAGGCACTTCTGGCTACAGGTGGCTCTGATTAAGTTTAATCTGGCAACCCTCCTCTTTGCAATCTCTTCTCCAGGCTCTGTGCCTCTAGGTGGAAAGGCTCAGAGGCAGCCTTCCATAATGAGCTCCTCAGCTACACACTGGATACCCTGGAGTACAGTCCCCACAGAGCCATAATGAGCACTCCAGTGCAGCACTCTGTACTCGCAGCCAAGGGCTCCAAGCCGGCCTCCCCGTAGACAATGGCACACGGGTGGGCATGGCTTGTTCGCCATTCTCCTCTCGGTCTGTCCCCGGGGTGCTTGTATGGGAGGTGGGAGGGGAGGCCGGGAGCCTGCAACTGGCAGCGGTTGTTTCGTTGGGAGTGAGAGGCGCTCGTCTTGGCCGGCCGACAGCCCTCCTTCACATCCAGCGTTCGTGTGGGGTAGCGAGCGTGAAAAAGCCAGGCGAGCAGAGGGAACACGGAGATCTTCGCTTTGGATTTATAGGCACTGCTTGAGTGGCGAGAGTCAAGGAGAACTGGTACCTTGAATAAGACCTGAGATTTACTCTACATTTTTGTCACCTGATGTGCAGTAGTCTGGTTTTCTTTACTTTAAGAGACAGATTTAGCTTGTGACAGGCTCACTAAATGTTCAAATGTCTGTTGAACACTAAAGAATATATTTTGAAGAAAGCTGAAAACCTGTAATCACTCACTTCCATAGTAGGACAAACAAATACTATTCCCCTGTTAAACACAAAAGAAAAAAAAGAATTCCATTATATTTGATATCCCAACTGGTGGTTCATTCCGCTATGGCAACCCCTGATAAATAAAGGGACTAAGCCAAAGTAAAATGAATGAATGAATGAATGAATGAATGAATGAATGAATGATGTCCCTACTGTGGAGACCCATGGTAACATGTTTTTAGCTTTCTTCAAAATATATTAGTGTTCAACAGAATTTAAAAAAAAAGCTTAAAAAGGTTTAAAACCACTTGAGGGTTAGAAAATAGTGATTATATTAACATTTTTGCATGAACTATCCCTTCAGATGTATGAATGTGCAGTCATTATTACATATCTGGGACTTCAATGACCTAGACCTATGCATATCAAACTGTCATGATAGTTTGATAACAATTACAAAATAATAATATTAAACACATTTTGTTACCTTTTGGAACTTGGAAAGGTTCAGTTTGTTCAGATTTTACTATCACTGTCATCATCAGAGCACATGTTCCTAGTACTTTTAGCACTGGCTAATATTCAAGGTCCTGTCAATTTAGCAGTGTCTTAAAAAAACAACAACAATATTTTAATTACTCATAGTTTATTCAATAGATCCACTATAATGTGATGGTAATCATTGTATTTGATTGATTGCAGTAACTGCTCTGTGTTGAAGTAATTCGGGCCATTTCTACTTTGCTGATGATATTCTTTTGTTCTGTGTCTGTGGTAATTGTGAGTGAAACATCATACTATCATTGTGTATCATGAATAAAGGAATTGCACTTATTAAGTCAGCAGGTATATACATGCATAAAAAAATATACTTACATTGTAACATACTTCGGCTTACTAAAGGCCTTACACTAGTTTTACAAAAAAAGAAAAAAACGACATTTGATAGTATTTATTTTTATGGTTATATTTGTATAACAAAAACAAGGAATACTAAGATGGTTCCCGTATAACTTAAAAACCAAGAGTAGTGAATGACATCATGGGTTGCAAAAGATCCGAGGAATCCATTTCCTGAAATGCAAGGTTTGCGTATGGCATATTTCTGTTATTTGCACCATTATTTATTGCCTAAAGGCACAGTTTAAACCAGTCATGCTGCTTCTTGAACAATAAAGAAAATAGTAGGATGTGACTTGATTTTGTCCATAGGGAATTTATTGGATTTCTGAAGTTTGCCATTGCTATGATATCATGTGAGTGACAGATTGTCCAGCTCTTGTGCCAGTAAATATGAAGAGAAAAGAAAAGAGAAGTTGTTGCAACAAAAAGGGGAAGTTATTTTATTAGATTTTTTTTTAATCTATAAATATATATTCTTTATCAAGAATACTACAATATTACATAAAAAAAATAAGAATTGTACATTTTGATTGCATGACTTTCACTTGTGTAAGTGATGCTTAAAAAGGGTTTTTGAGCTTAGGCAGTACATTTTAATTTAAACAGTGGGCAGGTCCTGGTCACAATGTTTTGGTTTGTAGTTTATTTCTAGAATAAAGAATTTGGGTTCATGTGAACTTCGGGTTCATGATTATTATAATTTTTTTTTTGTCAACATAATCTGGCAACCTTAATGATGAAATGTACCTCATTCCTTATAAATTATTGCAACACATACAGAAGAGATAGGCAACTTTGATACATGTTTATATGTCAACTAGCTGCTAAGTTTGATCCTGTACACACCTCATGCAACTTTTGTGAATGCAGTTGTCACTACCTGCATTTTTCGGTTATTTGGTTGTAAAAATGTGTCATTCCCATAAATTACTGAACTATGTGTGTACCAAAAAAAAGGATTAAGCATTAAAACAGTGCTATATGTTTTTGAGCTTAAAATTATATTTCTAAAGTTATATTAGTGGAAGAATAACTTTTAACTAGATGAATTCTGCACCTATGGCTAAAAGATCTGTCTCCTGTCACCTGAAATCATGCTTGCAACTTTGGGTGAGTGACCTGGTAGACTCAGCCCTGTCCATCCCCTGCCATCGGAATCATGGTTATATATAGAAATGCCAATGAGTGGAACAGTGCAATCTGCTTTAAGGCACACATCACATATTGTTTTTTATAGCCTGGTGGTGTTAGACAGAACTATGAGAAGAAAATATCTAATATAGAACCAACACGAATATCATAACAGACCCACCAAAGAAACCTAAGAATTGTGTTAAACCACAAGGAAGAGCTTGTATGTGTATCTGCTGTATGTGGCCAATCAGCAGTATTATCAATTTGACTTCACTATTGAATGAGAACAAAACTTGAACTGAACTTAAAGGTGCAATATGCAGGTTGATAGTGGGTAAACTAGATATTACAGTCCAAATTCAAAATATTTTTTTTGTTTTTTCAACCGGTCCCTCCGATGATGACTCTATGTACATGCAGGTTGCCAGATTGGTGACACAAACAGGAGCTAGATTGCCTGTAAGATGCTCAGATAATGTTTACAATTGTAATGTATGTCTATTATTTGTAAATTAGAACTACCTCATGTGGATTTTTATAACTTTGAATCTATGTCTCATTTCGGAGGCTGCTACTGTCCTCTGGAGGTCGCATTTTCAGCACATACATTGAGGCAGCCTTCATGACTGAAAAAATGCTGTTTTCCACCAAAGCAACCTGGGTTGCCGAAATATAACTGGGTAAACTGGCAGTCGGCAGAGTTACAAAGGCCAAAGAAAAAAACAGATATTCCTATGTGAAACACATTTTCAAAGGAGAATAACTGACTTTAGCATTGTTTTTCAGATAAACAAATATGTTTACTTAGCATGTTTCTGCAAACATATTATAGTATTTATATGTTAAGAGAAGAGTCAAGCACTTACATACAGCACATGATCTGTTGTCTTCTCCAGAGTAACTTTTTAGCTGATTAACTCTTTGCACAGTTATTGAACCAAACCAAATCAACCATCATGTTTTTATGAACTTAACATCCTTTTGCTGTCCCATGCTTTAAAACAGTGTGCATTGTATAAAATGCTACAGTATATAAATACAAGTGACTTAACTGGTGTGAGGAAAAAAACTACTTCCCAGCCAACATTTAATAGACTCACTGGAATCAGGAGACACCCACTTTTCCCCGCGTTTGCGATGCATTCGCTCTTAGTCTTTTGATTATCTTCGTTATTTAAATGGATTTGCATAACAATCAGCTAGATTTTATTAGCCAGCGAGATGCAGAAAACAATCAGTGCGCTGCAGTGTTGATGCAAGACTCTTAATTACAATGTTGAATAATGTCAAGCAAATGAATCAAGCCAAGCACCTCTCACATCAGCTTTCATCAGGATGTAGAGATACAGGGAGCAGCTCATTACGCTTGCCGAGTGTGTGGGTCGGCGAACAGGGGGCCGAGGTGAGGCTGAAGTGCTCTGTAAGTTAGCTTTTCACTGTTACACAATTACGGATATGGAGGGAAATATGATAATATTGTGTATGCGTTGCGAATGGCAATGGGCGCCATGTCTTTGTTTGTATTTGTATTTTTTTAATTGCTCTATATTCTAATGAGCTCACCTCTCTTGATCTTGGACAGGCACGGTGTTGGCTAGCGCTGTCTTTTTCTGAAACGGCTCCATCTGGGAATGAGGATTACATAGTTATTATCTTGGGGGAGGATTAAGGATTTGTGTCTATCACTGGGTGGTGCAGCCAAAGACAAATAAATCTCAACATGCTGTTAATACATAGTCCCTATTGTTCCTTTTGTAATAATCAAAAAAAAAAAAAAAAGGGCAAGGTTATGACGGCGGTGAGGGGTTTTGGGGTTTATTGCCGCATGTCCTGTTTGGGAGGTGGGATTTATCCGAACAATGTTTCATCATCAGACATAATACGCTGGATTCTGCTGTTCTGGAACACTCAAGCTGTAGAGAGATCAGAAAGTAAATTCATTCTCAAAAACAAAGATTGAACATTGAGAACTGGATATGAGGTTATATTGCTCTGTCGTTGTTATGATATGAATATACACGGTTTAAAGTGGCATGACAGATGCACAATCTAAATCACACTTTAATATGTTATTCTGTAATGCCGTTTTTCTTTACATAAAGCTATGACACTGGTGGGCAGGGTAAGAAATTAACAGGGTCTTTGGGCAAAGTAATGCCAATATAAAACAAAAATATAT
>CAIGQV010016735.1:19938466-19957554 GCA_903798115.1 Danio jaintianensis
TTTTTTTTTTCAATCTTTAATTAATATAAAGTTCAAAAGAACATTTTAAAAACAAAAGAAAAATCTATC
Source organism: Danio jaintianensis (assembly GCA_903798115.1). Classification (NCBI taxonomy): domain Eukaryota; kingdom Metazoa; phylum Chordata; class Actinopteri; order Cypriniformes; family Danionidae; genus Danio; species Danio jaintianensis. The sequence continues at coordinate 19,938,536 of CAIGQV010016735.1, forward strand.
TTGCAAATTAATATAAAGTTTATGCATTGTGTATGTATCCTTGCAAATAAAAATATATCAATTTCTTTCAAACTAAAAATATAAAAAAAAAAAACATATAATGTATTACTCATCTAATTATATTATATTATATTATATTATATTATATTATATTATATTAAATACAGCTATCAAAGAAAATGCAATATTTTTGTGCAGTTACATATAAAAACAGTACAATTCAGTTTATAGCACCGCAGAAGAAAAAAAAAGAAAAAAAACAAAACAAAAAACAGTCACTTTATTTTAAGGTACAAAACTTGCTATTTACAAACCATTAATTTTAACAAAGTTTTAGTAAAAGTACTAGTTTACATCTTATTAATAGGTAGTAAGGAGAAAGTTTTATTTGTTTTATTTCGGCTAGCATAAAAGCAGTTTAAATTTTAAAAAAAATTATTAAAATTATTAGCTCCTTTAAGCAATTTTTTTTCCGATTGTCTACAGAACAAACCATCGTTATACAGTAACTTGCCTAATTACCCTATCTAGCCTAGTTAACCTAATTAACCTAGTTAAGCCAACATGTCTTGAAAAATATCTAGTAAAATATTATTTACTGTCATCATGACAAATATACAATAAATCAGTTATTAGAAATGAGTTATTAAAACTATTATGTTTAGAAATGTGTTGAAAAAATCTTCTTTCTGTTAAACAGAAATTGGGGAAAAAAATTAACAGAGGGGCTAATAATATAGGGGGTTTAATCATTATGATTGCAACTGTAGATGCATGGTTTGTTAAAAAAAAAAATTATGTAAAAGATGTAAAATGACCTGAACTCACCTGAAATCATAATCACCCATTGCCAACTTATAAATACAAACCTCCCAAAAACACTTGACCGCGACATTTCTAAACGGGATGCAAGTGGCACTCGCTTCATGGTCCAATCCACCTGCTGTGCTTTTTGTAATGACAAGACCTTTTTCCCCATACGCAGTCCAATGCAGCAGTAATGGCTCAAGCCAGCATACTGTACCTGCGCCTCATTACAAAGGTCTAATTGAGACGTCTCAGCTCTCAAGACCAGTCTAAAATAAAGGACTTCACACTGCTTAGCAAATGAGCACACCAGGAGCAAGAAACCTCTGTGTCTTGATGCACTTGTGGGAGGCTGTCATTTCAAAGAGCACCCCTTTATAGCGATGGCACATTGAGCGCCAGTCAGCCTCAACACTGCTGGCAAGGAGATTACGGCTCTTTGCTCGCTCTCTTTCTCTCTCAACTACCATTTGGAGAGGAAAACATTCAGCGGAGTGAAGTGAAGAAATCACTTCCATTGCTTGTTTTGGGGAGGAACAGCAGAGAGGTTTAATATTAGCAATTTGGCATCTCGATAAAAACTAATTTGTCTTGGTAGCGCGAAGCAAAGATGTAACACGTAATGAGAAGAGATAATAAATTTTCCCTTCTATCTGGCATTTTCCATCATGTTTATTTGACTGCACTTCACAACCTTGACAAAATCACATTTCGCTTTCGCAAGTTTACTGTCGATGCATGAATTATAGACGGAGACGAGGAGAATGGAAGATACCAATAAAGATTTTTTTTTTTGGAGTAAAAAAAAGAAACGACATTTGAAAGCCATTCTCCTCAATTCACTGTTATTTCACAGAGTTATCTGCTCTCCAAAATAACATCGGAGCTCTGAAGTCATTGGCTTTTACCAGTGCAGTTATGTAGCATTTGCATAGCCTAGGCTTTCAGTGCAACGTATAATTTCGCAGCACATTACAGAAAGGCCATTCATTTGAACACACCGGGTCAACTCTGCCTGATAATGGTGCCTGTGTACCTGCAAATGAATAAAGCCCCAGTGGCGTGCATGTGTGTGTGTGTGTCTGTCGTCTATGTCAGATTTTAATGGGATCATATATTATTTAAACATGCAGGACAAGTTAATACACTCCGTGCAGCATACCTGTCATATTAAATAATTAACTGTGGCTGAGCAAAACATTAAACAGGAAATAAAGCTTTAACGCAAATGCATTTTTTTACAAAGAGATCTCATTCTTTTCTTCAATATGTTTTTTCTTTCATCATAACTGTTGGCCAGTTTATTTAAACAATATCACACCAGCAAAAGGTGTTGTTCTGGATATCAGCACGACTGTGATTCACCGTCGGCATGACGCCAGAGGGTAATTAATATGCAGTGCTACAGCATGATTTGACATTGCTTTTTATGAAAAAGTTCTATAAACAATTGCTTACTTCTGTTTTAGACAAAATTTATTTTTTTAAATATATACATATATTTATTATACTTTATAGAAACTAATAAAAAAAAGTCAAACAATGAACATATATATATATATATGTATATACTTCCCTATGGAGAAAATGAGTGGAGTTTTATATTTAGTGCCAAACTATTATGATTTGTCCACAGACTGACAAATATATATATAAGCTTGTGTTGGGGCGACGCGGTGGCGCAGTGGGTAGCACGTTCGCCTCACAGCAAGAAGGTCGCTGGCAAGAAGGTCGCTGGTTCGAGCCTCGGCTGGGTCAGTTGGCATTTCTGTGTGGAGTTTGCATGTTCTCCCCGTGTTCGCGTGGGTTTCCTCCGGGTGCTCCGGTTTCCCCCACAAGTCCAAAGACATGCGGTATATGTGAATTGGGTAAGCTAAAATTGTCCGTAGTGTATGTATGTGTGTGAATGAATGTGTATGAATGTTTCCCAGTGATGGGTTGCAGCTGGAAGGGCATCCGCTGCGTAAAACATATGCTGGATAAGTTGGCGGTTCATCCCACTGTGGCGACCCCAGATTAATAAAGGGACTAAGCCGAAAAGAAAATGAATGAATGAATAAGCTTGTGTTAAACCCATCTGTTCGCATTAATTCAACTTTAAAATATTTGTGTTTAAGAGAATAATTTATGCAGAAAAGCTACGTTACCCATAATGCTTCACAAAATGTCCACTAATCAGAAAGCAAAATATGCCAAATCTAATTAATTAATCAAATCATGATTTTTGGCCAGGTATGGTGACCAATATTGGAATTTGTGCTCTGCATTTAACCCATCCAAGTGCACACTCACATCAGTGAACACACACAAGCACTGTGAACACACACCCTGTGGGCAGCCATTGCTGTGGTGCCCGGGGAGCAGTTGGGATCGTTGCCTTGCTCAAGGGACTAACCTCAGCCATGATATTGAACTCTTACCACCGACAATCCATGCCTTTTCGATCACAATTCCAACTCTCTAACCATATGTAAATACATATTTAGCCCTGCTTCAATCAATCCAATGAATCTTCACAAATGATGTAATCCAGTCAAAATAATTAAATATTTTATCTACATACTTTCAATATATATGAAATATATTGTTTCTGTAAATACAACCAAAAACTGAATACATTTTATTTTATTTTATCCAGAGACTTGTTGTCCTTGAATATTTGCATACATCAATAATTATTTGGTGTGTATTTCATTTATTTAGGTCTTGCACACTGTGTGCAAGAATTATTTTATAATTATCAGAAAATATATAGGGCCCTATCATACACCCGGCGCAAGACATGTTTGCCGCGTGTTTTTCCCCTTTTGTGCCACGTTGTTTAAGTAGCAAATCCATTTGCGCCACTTTGTGGACTCATGGGTGTTCCGGTCTAGAAAAGAGGTGTGTTAAGGCGCATTTTTGGCACGTTGCTATTTTGAGGAACTAAAATAGACCAGCTATAGACAATAGACCAGCAGGTCTAAATTCCAGCGCAAAGTGTGTCAGTTGTGCACCTTGCTTACACATTGCTTAGGCTAATACACACAGGATATACAGCAATACGCAAATATCTTTACAAATGAAAAAGAATTCAAGGATTAAAATATTACAAAAAATATTACTTTCTACATAAATATAAAAACCACTGCCTGCATGCCTTCTTCATCTCGGGGGCTTTTTCAGTTTATTCACAACAACTTGCTTTTGTATAATGTTATTATTATTAGTAGTATTATATCTATATAATCTATATAATACATATAATAATATATGTATTATTATTATATTTGTTTTATTAAAAACAAGCTTAGATTTGTCCACCTGTCAGGTTTTGGACCATATGGGGCATAAGATGTGTGTTTGGATATAACTCAGTTTTTTGACCACACTTCGTTATTATTGCTCATTTATTCATTTGCTGGAAATTAAAACTGAATTTAGAAATAGTTTTGAAACAAATCTTTGCGCTTAACAAATGGAATTAATTATGTAGGCTAATGGATGTCTGTGCATACAACACCGTTTCCTTATCCACGAAAGAGAGAAAGAGAAAGAGAAAGTAAAAAGGGCGATTGGAGGAGGTTCGTTCTTTATCCTTGCGCTGCAGATGGTCTGTTTAACTGTTTTCTTGATAGTAAAGCGTTCAGTTTTTCCACTTACAAAGTCTGCCATGTAAATAGCAAATGTGCCATGGAGCGACACAACTGACTCTTAAAGGGAATGGGAGATGAGACTCTGATTGGTTTATTCTTAGAACACACCCATAACTCATTAAGAGAATAAGCACAACCTCTGCGGTGCAGAGCGTATTTTTCCATCCTTAAAATAGCAAAAGTGGATTCGGACACGCCCTTAATGCTTTTCGCCCTGCCTAGATCGTTAAAATAGAGCCCATAGAGTGGATGCTGCATTCAAGACAAAACACTTGAAAGAAACACATTTGTAGTATGACTCCAGATGTAGGAAGCAGGACTTTTTAAATATACAGTCGTGGCCAAAAGTTTTGAGAATGACACAAATATTAGTTTTCACAAAGTTTGCTGCTAAACTGCTTTTAGATATTTGTTTCAGTTGTTTCTGTGATGTACTGAAATATAATTACAAGCACTTCATACGTTTCAAAGGCTTTTATCGACAATTACATGACATTTATGCAAAGAGTCAGTATTTGCAGTGTTGGCCCTTCTTTTTCAGGACCTCTGCAATTCGACTGAGCATGCTCTTAATCAACTTCTGGGCCAAATCCTGACTGATAGCAACCCATTCTTACATAATCACTTCTTGGAGTTTGTCAGAATTAGTGGGTTTTTGTTTGTCCACCTGCCTCTTGAGGATTGACCACAAGTTCTCAATGGGATTAAGATCTGGGGAGTTTCTAGGCCATGGACCCAAAATTTCAACCTTTTGGTCCCCGAGCCACTTGGATATCACTTTTGCCTTATGGCACGGTGCTCCATCATGCTGGAAAATGCATTGTTCTTCACCAAACTGTTGTTGGATTGTTGGAAGAAGTTGCTGTTGGAGGGTGTTTTGGTACCATTCTTTATTCATGGCTGTGTTTTTGGGCAAAATTGTGAGTGATCCCACTCCCTTGGATGAGAAGCAACCCCACACATGAATGATCTCAGGATGCTTTACTGTTGGCATGACACAGGACTGATGGTAGCGCTCACCTTTTCTTCTCCATACAAGCCTTTTTCCAGATGCCCCAACAATCGGAAAGGGACTTCATCAGAGAATATGACTTTGCCCCAGTCCTCAGCAGTCCATTCGCCATACTTTTTGCAGAAGATCAATCTGTCCCTGATGTTTTTTTTTGTAGAGAAGTGGCTTCTTTGCTGTCCTTCTTGACACCAGGCCATCTTCCAAAAGTCTTTGCCTCACTGTGCGTGTAGATGCGCTCACACCTGCCTGCTGCCATTCCTGAGCAAGCTCTGCACTGGTGGCACTCCGATCCCGCAGCTGAATCCTCTTTAGGAGACAATCCTGGCGCTTTCTGGACTTTCTTGGACGCCCTGAAGCCTTCTTAACAAGAATTGAACCTCTTTCCTTGAAGTTCTTGATGATCCTATAAATTGTTGATTTAGGAGCAATCTTAGTAGCCACAATATCCTTGCCTGTGAAGCTATTTTTATGCAACGCAATGATGGCTGCACGCGTTTCTTTGCAGGTCACCATGGTTAACAATGGAAGAACAATGATTTCAAGCATCACCCTCATTTTAACATGTCAAGTCTGCCATTCTTACCCAATCAGCCTGACATAATGATCTCCAGCCTTGTGCTCATCAACATTCTCACCTGAGTTAACAAGACGATTACTGAAATGATCTCAGCAGGTCCTTTAATGACAGCAATGAAATGCAGTGGATTTTTTTCAGGATTAAGTTAATTTTCATGGCAAAGAAGGACTATGCAATTCATCTGATCACTCTTCATGACATTCTGGAGTATATGTAAATTGCTATTTTCCAATTTCCAATATTTATGTAATTCTCAAAGCTTTTGGCCACGACTGTACAGTAGCACACAATGGCAATTGAAAAAAAAAAATGTTTCTCTTTCTTTAAGTAACATATTTGCACCAATAATGTCTTTGTGAGTCATTTGATCATCAATTCAACTGATTTGTTATATTGCCTATATATTGCGATGATCCTCAGTATGCCAAGTAGTTTATACGGTTTAAATCATGCTGTTCCTAACAAAAGCTTTAAAAATGTTTTGACTGACCAAAGCAGAGCAGACACAGGTCAATGCAAGCAATGCTGACAGCGATTCTCCTGAATAAACATGTTGTGTCCTCTGTGATGCCCTTGTGACCAGGAGAACGTGTGCTTTATTAGTCTCCCCCAACTTGAGTTCCTGTGCCAGCTCTGCTCGGGTTACAATATCATGTATTGTTTAAAATACCCTCATTAAAGGAAAAAAAAAAACTGTCTCAGGAAGCACAGGAACCAGGCTGAAGAGGGGAAGAACGATTCCATAATTGGTCAATTGTGCAAAAACGTGTAAAACCTATGTCTCGGTGGAGATTCATCTTTGCAGGAGTGTCACAAACCCCATTTCTATTATCTCACATGCCTAGGGCTGACCATGCAGTGTTTGTCTTTTACCCAACAGTGGGTGTGAAGTGAGGTTACCACACAGCCAATGCTGACTCCTCTAAGTGCTGATGAAATATAGATGTTGAAGTCTGGACCGCTCAATGTTTCATCTCTCTTGCTAATACCATAAGGAAGCCATTAATAGTGTCAGAGAGCATTAGTCCTACAAAAAGAAGATAACTGGATGTTATCTGGATGTAAGAGAATGACTGGCAGCACCTGCATGAATTCAATTGAATGTCCCACAGGTGTTAGAGAAAAAAAGTTTGTCCCCCGCCGTGTGGGTTTGACTGCTGTTTTTTGCTCATATGTATGCGAGGTCACTTCAAGATGGTCATTTCCCTCTGCGCTGCTTTTGTCAGTGTGCAGAGGCCCGCATCATGCATAATCGCAAACAGCAGGACCATCTGTTGTTGCCTTGTTGACTTACCTACACGCAACCTTTTTAGTGTTGGTTTCCATGTATCAGTCTGATGTAGCACCATATTTACAATATGTTAATTGGTTAATGAAATCCTGTTTGAGAACCTTTGCATATGTTATCAAGCCTTGCGCTGTGTATACGCTCGTGTTTTCAGTGCAGTGAGTGCGGGAATAGGAGAAGTTTTGCTGTAGCCATCTGTTGACGGTATATTGCACAAGCGCAGATTGATGACCTTAACCTTTACTCACTCAATTGGCTTTTCCATTTCTTCAGAATAAGTGTACGTAATAGGTCACTTTGTTCTCCCTTATTACGAAACATGCAATTTATAGGAAATGCTCTTGAATGCAACTGTACTATTCTAACTAAAATAACTAATACAGAGCAATTTGTTTCTCTTCTAGAACCAGACCCCGGATAAAGCATTCCCTGTTGTCCCAGCCATGTGCCCTCACAAGGTAAATCACTGTCTTGCTAATGGTTCTGCCTTTTAGAAGCATTGTATTTTCAGTGTGTGATAAAGTCGCTACAGTATGTTGCTCATCTGTAAATCTGTTTCTAAACTGGTGGATGGCAACCCCAAAATTTGTCTTTTGTAATACACAAACAGAAGGTAAAAACAGTGTGACAATGAGATGTGTGATGCTGAAATTGAAAGCATATTTTAAATGCATTGAAGTAAATTATAGTTAAACCTGGACAATTTATGTATAATCACCTCGTCCACATAAACAACCTTGATTAGATAAACACACTAGAATTTTTTATGAGACAATAGGCTGCTGTATACAGGTATATGATTTATTTATTTTTTTACTTATTTTTCAATGTTTTGAACAATACTTGACAAATCGTTGGTATTAAAATTTTATACCACTTTTTCACAATGATGTATAACTTCCTAAACTTTTTATTTTTGTTTTTGGTATTTATTATTTTATTAATACAAATTTGATACCCAGTTACATATCCAATATTGATACGGATCCATTATGAAACCAATAAATTGTGCATCCCTAAATAGATATTACTTAACAAGGTATCCGCGGGGTCTTAAAAAGTCTTAACATGTCTTAAATCTCAAAAGCTAAATTTTAGGCCTTAAAAGGTCTTAAATCTACTGAAATCTTGTGTTGTAGGTCTTAAATCTTTTTAACAGGTCTTAATTTTCCTTTGTTCATGTCCAATCTGGCCATTAACACCCATACAATCACCAACAATCCCAATCTCGATAAAACTTTTAACTTTTTATTTAAAAATAGCATTGAATTACTTTCCTTACAGTGACATTTGCTTAACAGTTCTCCATTTATTTACTGCTGAAGATACTGACCTGAACTGGATTTTTTATTATTAAATTATTATTATTGTATTATTAAATGTATTAAATTATAACAGATTTTTGATTGGGCAAGTGAAAATCTTTTCCAACTGGAATATTCGAAAAAATCCTTAGCATTTAGCCCTGTATATATGGTCTTAAAAATGTCTTAAAATGTCTTAAATTTAACTTGGTGAAACCTGCAGAAACCCTGTTTAAGCATTTCAGGTCCTGGTAATATTAATTAAAAAATAGGACATTTAATGTCGCTGAAAGGGCATCCGCCGCATAAAGCATATGCCAGAATAATTGGCGGTTCATTCCACTGTGATAAATCAGGCACAAAGCCGAAGGATAGTGAGGGAGTGAATAGTACATTTAAAAATGTAATATCATACCCATTTGTCTTTACTTTTATAACTATTGTGTCTTGCCACCACTTGATCTGTGTCCTAAAGCAAAACCAGTTGAGAACTGCAGTTATATAATTGGTGCTCATGTATCAAGATCATCTTATTCTGTGAGCATTTCAAAAAAACAAGGAAGCATGACAGTAGATATTTCCTTTTTATTGTGTCTTATCTCAGGTTGGAAACAAGGCCCTGAATTAAACCGTAGTATTGCTACAAGATGTCGAATTATCTGTGATTTCATGCTTTTTTGGGCTCAGGATTTACCAAAACAGTGACAAGAATCAGTGGTATTATTTGTGTGTAGATGAACAAAAAGAAAGTACAAACCAGATTTTGTGCAGTTTTGCATGGATCCTACAGGATGTGTGAAACGCAATAATGTGTTATATTGCCAAACCTCTCACTATTGTCAGTCCATAACCCTGAATGTGCCAAAGTGCTCATGTTCTTTTCTGGTTGACTGGGCAGGTCAAGAGTAAAGACCTCACAAAACGAAAAAAAAGTAAGTGTAAGGCAGGCATCAGCACATCTGACAGCCTGTCAGCAAGTGGTCCAATTCGGTAACTCCTAATGTACCGACTGCCATCAAAAGTGACTTGAAGGTGTGAGACAAAATTGCAAAATGTTTATACAAATCACCCCAGTGCTCATTGTGAGATGTATGAAAAAAGGCAATCAGCTTTGTCCTGAACCTCTCGGCACACAACAGGGCTCTAATTGCTGACCCGTCCTTCACACAAGCCCGCGCGCTTCACCCCTGTCAAGATCACCTCTAATAGCACGTTCTATACAGTGCTGATGCGCTCCAACTCACCTGCCCGACACCCAGCCTGCAACGTTTTGTCCTTGAAATATGGAGAGCGTTGCAATTCCCATGTTGCTGTCAGCTCTCCTTGTAACAGCTGATCTGGATGGAGGTAATGAAGGGATGCCACCGATTTGTGATGGCGTTAACGTTTCCCTGCGACCAGCAGAACATAATCTCTGTCTCGTCGCTTCCCATTAGTGCCTGTGATCTGCACAAACCAATATGCAAAGAAAGCAATGGAGCAGTGGAGTAATTTGGCGTGTCACTCAGCACCGAACCAAAGTATAATGGCTAAACGGTTAGATATGATTTCTATAATAGGAATGTCGTACTGTGTGGCACTAAGACCACTCCTATTTTCTTTGCTGGTATTGTATGCATTCACAATGAAAGGGAGCTAATGAACAGAGAGCTTTTAAAAGCTCCATGATTATATAGAAAGGAGAGGGGAAGAGAAGGATGGCGGGAGAACGAGAGAGAGCGAAGCCGAGGGGGGTGGAGAGAACACTAAGTATACATAATTGCTGCTTGACACATTGGCCAAATTCTGCTGTGCCAGGATTGGAGTGAAGATGATTAACGGCTGTCCGTGTGGGTGGGCAACTTGGTCACCCAGGGCTTCCAGTTTCCATAGCAATTGTACTCCAAAGGCCATACATTACATTGTGAGAGTCCCTGAGGCCTGAGCATTGTTAAATTCCCCAATAATATCTTACATTATGCGTTTGTCCTCTCATCGGTAATTCATTCCAGCTACTGCGATTCACAATAGGTCAGTAGCGAAAGTGGAGAGAGTCCCAATTTCAGACCTCCTATCAGAACGTGAAGGATGGCACACCTCAACGCTTAACGTTGATGAAGTGGCCCCGACTTGAGGGAAAGTGATCATTTGTCTGACATTACAGCAGGCACGTCTGTTCTGCAGATCCCACCGTCGACCCGGCTGATATTCTGCAGTTATTTAAACGCAATTCATCAAGGCTTGGAGTTAACCCTAGCAGCCTACGAGGCGTCGTATCGCAGAGCAGATGGCAGATGGAGTGCAGAATCTGACCCTTCCCTCCCTGTGTGCGATGCCTGTGGAACCCTGGCATGAGCCACCTGATCTGGGCATGGTGCGACTAACGTACCCCTCCGTGCAAACACACATATTCCATCTGCGAGAGGGGCGTTGATTCTCTCTCCGCCACATCACGTCCTCTCTTTCCCCCTGCTCTGAAAGTGACCCTTGATCCTCCACATCCTACTCCGAATGGTGTTTTGAACTTGAGGGAACCGGTGGTGAATAAGCGCATCTTCAAAATGATTCATACTAGATAATAAATGGAAATCCCCCCAGCCATCCAACAACAGGCTAGTCATGCAGCAATTAAGCCTTTGTAGCATGCAAAACTCAAGGCGGCGTGCTCTCTGTTAAGGGGCTCCGTTCGCATACATGCACCATTCAGGAGGGAGTAGGCGTGATGCTGGAAGACAAGCAGCAAACTGCCCGAACCCATACCGCCATCTCAGCGTGGCGCCTGAGGATGCTTTGGTGGACATCTTCAGACAAACATGTTGTAGAGCTGGAAAAACTCACAATTGGAAAGGTCAGCTGTGACCTCTGGGTGCAGGGCTATGCTGAGCCTGTCACTAGCAAGCACAGCATGTTCATGTCAAACTGAGAAAAGGTACACTGGCCGCCCGACTCAGAGCCTGCCATGAAGCAGGTTGCGTGTGCATGTGTTATCTGTGTTAAGGGTATTTATAGCTGTTTTGATTCATCAGGGTTGGAAGCTGAACACAGGTAATTGTTGAGAATTTATTCCCATTTTAAAACATACAACATCACAGGGATTTGCTCTCATGTGTGGTTTAATTTAGATTTTTGCTTAATAAAACATCTAGTGCACAGCCAGTGTAGTGTGAATGATAAACAAATGACTAATCAGTGTAGACTGGTTGTTGATATGGAGTTTATTTTTATAGATAAAGATTACATATTTTATCAGTAGAATTTTATTAATTTTGTCAAACTGACAGGGAAGGCATTCATAATGTTACAAAAGATTACAAGTTATTTTAAACTTTGCATTCCTCAAAACAGTTTATCAGCATTAACATGATTCACTTTTAAAGCACCAAATAAGCATGCAATACAATAATATTTAAAAATAAGCATTAACTGTATTTTATCAAATGTGTATATATTAATTACATTAAATATTAATCAAATAAACACACAATCAGTGTCTTTTTTCAAAAAAATGTTTGTTGCCACAGTTTTTGTTTGCTAGTATATAATTACATCTAATTACTGTATTACATTTGACGCTTCTAAAAGACTGTGAAACTCAACTGTAAACACACCACAATAATCATTATAAATGCATTCAATACTAGAAGTATCTTGTGACAAACCTTTTATTGTAAAACAAAATACAAGTATTTTTTTAAATAAACTAAAATAATCATTATTGAAACCATTTTGAAACAAAAAAGGAATGATCCAATTCTCATTTGTTTGCAGTTTAACAACTTGCTTTTTAATCTATACAAATTGCTGTCCAGAGAGCCAAGTTTGGTTCTCCATTCGGTCTTTTCCAGTCCTTTGCTTGGCTGTAATTACAAAAGCAGTGTTAATGTGGTGTCTGTTTAATTGGCAGACATGTTGGTTTTTTACAGCCATATTAAAGCGGGGTCTGTGCACAGGGTACCACGTTTATAGACTCGCCCCTCACAAGGTCCTCTGGCTGTGTTTGACCCCGCTAATGAAGAGATGAAAGGAATACTAACCCCTGGAATTACAGCTGTAAACCCACTCGGATTGGATGATTTATGGCATTAGAACAAGATTAATTTGTCTCATTTTTCATACACATTTCAATATTAATCAGTCATACTTAAAAGAAGGCAGGAACTAATTTTTCCTCCCTTGTCACCACAAAGTGTGTGCCTTTTTTCCTGCAACTATGGCACGTTTTCTGCTCTTTTTTTGTTAAACCAATCAGGGATTTCGCCACATGCTGTCCAATCAATTAAGTCAAATGTGTGCACAGCCCTTTGATATAGAATCATTTGTCAAATCAGTGGAGGTGGCAGAGTGCAGTTACCCAGGAGTCTGAGGCGCTTGACTCCCATCCACCTGGAAATCTGCTCAGCCTTCGGATTCAGGCATTCCTGGTGTCCTCCATCCTGTTAATGGGGTGTCATTGTGTGCGCTGGATTTAGTTCAGCTAGGGTCCAAAGGCTTTTTCCATGCATTAGCCTCTTGACTACGTAGCTTAACCTCTTAATTTTTTGAAAGCTCTGCCCAGAGAAAGCTCGATATTATATAACAGAATGGCAGCCATTAGGATTCAAATGATTTGCTTTTTGCTGTTGCTTGGTTATTGCATTTAATGTTACACGATACAACAACCGCGTTCGGTGTGACATAAAAGCATCAAACATAATCTGGTTTCAGCCATTATTGTGTTATTTGTGATAGGAAGTGAAGGAATCGCGAGTTCTTCAGGTGGAGGTAATCTGCTGATTGTGCTGAATGGAGAAGCATCCTGGCACTGAGGGGTCATTTAGTTCATATATTGCGCTTTTTAATAATGCTCTCATGTTTCTTTGTTCTTATGGCTCTCTGAGGAACTCCTGGAGAAAACTTCAAACTTCACCTAATTTCCTACTGAAGCCGGTTTAATTGAAGGCATAAGAGATGCAGAGGGTTCTTATTTATGCTAGATGGGTTCATCGGAAGCCTTCAAATGAGAAATGTTTTGTTTAATTATAAAATGTGACCCCATCTGGCGAAATCAGTCGGAAGTCACAACGTTCTATTTGAAGATACAGGCTGATAATGTGAAAACCAATGAATTTGTTTTTCTTTCCTTTTTTTTGTTAATTTTAGACATTCAGACATTCAGAGCAGACATTCAAAAATAATCTCATAAAGTAGTCCAAATAATTGGGTAAAGGTATTTAAATGACGATTAAATTTGACTTAAAGATTTACTAAATTTACTTGAAATAAATATTGCTTTTCTCAGCTCCTCTCATCAGTTTCACTACACTCTGGGTATCCTGTGAAACGCCAATATCTCTACTCTCCAAATATGGTGTTAAACATTGTATAAAACCAATCAAAAAGCTTAGAAATGTACACAAACAGTGAGATAAATGCTGGTCATTTGTCAAAGGGAAGTCCCATTTCAACTGACAGGCACGCGATTGGTCTAGCCATCCTCCTGTCAGAAATAGCAGCACACTGTATAAACAAGCTAGCAGATCACTTTAGAAAGATTTAATACTGTTTAGGGTAGTATGATGTGTGTATGAGAATCACGCGAATAATGAAAATGTTGAACAGCCTGTGACTGATTGAGGAAGTTAATAGGGTTATGTGTAGTTGTAAAGCAGTGTGTGTGGAAACAGTTAGCATGGATCGAGATGACGAGTTAGCCAACACACATGCCTTTTGCTGTAAAGGTTGTAAACTTAACGATGGAGAGTCGTGTTTTCTGTCATTTGATGAAGATTTTGTTTATGAGATAAGTTATACGATGTGAGATATTATGGCCTCTCTCACCAAGTGAAGTTTATTTATAAACTTAATTCGAGAGGATCACATGCTTATGATTGCTTGCGGCTGGTCCCGCATTATTCAATTTATGATTCACCAATCAGACGATTCCTAAGCCACTATAAATACTCTAAGTTCCATATAACAGTCATCTTCGTTTTGAAGAATCCCCCCTTCCACCCCTACTCCTCCTCCTTTCCTAGATGGGTGACATGGTGGCCCAGTGGTTAGCACTGTTGCCTCACAGCAAGAACGTCACTGGTTCTAGTCCTTACCAAGCCAGCCGACGTTTCTGTGCGGAGTTTACACGTTCTCCCCGTGCTCACGTGGGTTTCCCCCGGGTTCCCCGGTTTCCTCCCACAGTCCAAAAACTCCCAACTTAAGTTAACTGACTAATCCAAATCGGCACCATAGACATGCTCTTAGTAAGTAGTTATCGCTTAAGAGTAATCACTTTCTGTTCATTATCTACTACATTATCTAGTTCTCGAGATCTACCTGAGCTCAAACTCCCCTCTCGCCTTGCAAATGGGAGGGAGCCCCGGGCTTGAGGATCTTATGAGCTCAGGGCTCTCTCCCGGGACGGCATGCCAAACCAGCTTTATAATCAATCATCAGCTAAGTGTGAACTCTTGAAATATGAGATTGATTTGAACAAAATATTTAACTGTTGGTATCTCCGTTATAAATTCTTTAACACTGTTGTAGCTTCAATGTAGCACCTCTGTTTCTGTAGCACCTCATCTTTCTGATTTTATTAAATCTTTGTAAAAGTGCCTTTTAAAATATTCATTCAAATAAATACTTAAAAAAAATTTGGGCTTTAGCCTGGTTTAATAGCATTTGTATATATGTACAAATTATGCTGTAAAATAAATAGTATATCCCTTTAAATGCAATGGATTTTGAAGGATACCAGCAAAACAACATTTTCTCACAATTTTCTCAGGTTTACAAATGAAAAAAGAGGGCAGACAACCATAATTCAAATAGACATACCTTCAAAACCATTCAAGATATTGAATATAATATCATTTTAAAGCCTAGAGTGTCCTCTTTCCATTGATACCAAAATCTCAATTTTGAAATTTGGGACACTGTGACTCATTTTGCTAGATCAGGTCACAAATGTATTCGATAAACACATATGAGATTTTAGGGCGTCACAGTGGCGCAGTGGGTAGCACGATCACAGCAAGAAGGTCGCTGGTTCGAGCCCCGGCTGGGTCAGTTTGCATTTCTGTGTGGAGTTTGCATGTTCTCCCCGTGTTCGTGTTGGTTTCCTCCGGGTGCTCCGGTTGCCCCCACAGTCCAAAGACATGCGCTATAGGTGAATTGAATAAGCTAAATTGGTCGTAGAGTTTGAGTGTGAATGTAGTGTATGGGTGTTTCCCAGTGTTGGGTTGCAGCTGGAAGGGCATCCGCTGCATAAAACTTATGCTGGATAAGTTGGCGGTTCATTCCGCTGTGGCGACCCCTGATGAACAAAGGGACTAAGTTGAAAAGAAAATGAATGAATGAATGAATGAATAAATATATGATTTTACAGTTGCACTGCTCTATTCTAGTCCTTATCTATAAGTACTCAACCACTTGAGTAATTATTCTGTTGTTTTGTGGAATTTGTGCTTTGTACTCAATTGTACTTAATTTTCTACTTTTTACTGAACATGTTTTTTTTCAATTATCCGCATGTAAATGCAAAATATGTTCATAGCTTGTGATTTTTTTCCTGTTTATTTATGCTTTTGAAATTGCATTATGAGACCTTGATCTCTGCTCTAATAACTTTGCAGTGACTTTTATTGATTTTTTTTAAAAACAATATTTTGTCTGCATTAGTCTTGAGAATTATTCACATAAAGAGGCAATGAGTTCTTACGTGTTTTTAAGGTAATGAGTTTTTATGCTATTTCACACATGTAATTTTTATATAGAAAATTACATTTCTTAGTGTTAAGAACATTTTAAATCATGCTGATCTAACAAGTCAAGTTGTTTGACTTCAAAAATTCAATTAACTATAAAACAGCCAATGGAATTCAATTAACTATAAAACAGCCAATAAAAGTATACTTCAGTGTTAAAGTGTACTTCTGTGCTGTGTACAGTATGAGTACTTTTTTCGAACAGTGTCCATTTACCTACTAAGTAATTTTGACACCAATGCTTTTACAGTTCATTATAAATCTGTATTTTAATGTAATTTTAAGTTAGGCTTTCTACATTTGTAGTCTTCAAAGCTTTTTTTTTTTCATGTAATGATCACTTGATATACCTCCATAGGATCCATTACTTAAATTGCAAGTCAGAAAGAAGAACTAGTTGAATTATAAGAGGTGTACATAATGAGCATACTGAGCTGAATCTCAACGCAATAGAAGTGTAGGACATCAAGATAATGCTAGAGTGGTTTCAGTCCCATGTTTCTTATCTGATCTTCCATTCTGATCAAAGCCATTCAACTGAAGAGATAAATATTTTAGTTAGAATAAAAAAAAAGAAAGAAAACAGCGTAGTGCAACCATACGACTAATTTCTGGCCTCTTAATTATCTTTGTCTTTGTATTAAATCTGTGAATAAGAGGTCTTCAGACAATGTTATCACACTCCTTCTGCCAAGTGTCATGCAATTAATCAATCATTCGGATTTGTGATTTGTGCAGCTTCACATTTCATTGTGTCTTCTTTTGACAAGGAAACCAATCATCATATTCGTACAAAAAAAAAAAAAAAAAAAAAAAAAAAGCCATCTGGAGCCTCAATTGCTTTTGCTTTCCCCACGTTTATGGTTATAAGGTATTCCCTATAACACGGTATAATGATCCACCAGTGGAAGGTAGTCATTTTCCTGATGCAGGGTGAGATGCTAATGAGCTTGTGTCACAGTCTCTAGGAGTGGTGCTGGATCTTTACAGTGGGTGGCTAAGCGCAGGGAGCATGGAAGAATCTCCCATAAGCTTAAAAGCAAATTAATGCCTCTCACCTTCACGCAACCTTTCCCTCCCTCCCCTCTTCATGCTATTATTCATAGGACTCTCACTGTCAACTTTGGCAATAATTTGTATACTATTCTTAAATATGCTCCCAGCCCCATTCCAAGAGGTGCCGAAGGGAATAGACAAGGGAATATTTAAAGGTGATTTATTTTTATTTTTTTCCAATGATGAGTGTGTTTGGTTTAAAATGTATGATTTCCTGAGACCCTTCGTCTGGTCCACAGATGGGAGATTTGTTGGGGAAAGGCTGGGGGGAAATCTGATGGTATGATAATCATTAAACAGATGTAAGAACTACTCTCTAAAAAAACAACTACTCTCTTAGAAATAAAGGCACACAAGCTGTCATTGAAGCAGTACCCTTTCAAAAGGTACACAGAGTACCTAAAGGGTTCACATTAATACATTAGAGCAGTGTTTATTATTATTTTTTTTAATTAGAATATGCAAGGGATACATAAATTGGGATCACATACAAAGAGAACAAAACAACAAAAACAGATGAAAAAACAAAAAAACAAAAAAAACAACAACAACAATACAGTCAGGTACTGGCAGGTGCACGTATTTGCATGTGTGTGTGTGTGTTTGTGTGCGTGTGTGCATGTGTGTGCATGTAAAGGTAACTAGGTGAACATACATAAGAGAAAGAGTAAAAGAAAAGAAAAAAAAAAGATACATATATACATAAATAGCATGTATAACAGTCGTAAATAAAGCAAATAACATAGATAAAAATAAAACATGGATAGAAAAGGACCAATCTGTGGTGGGGAGTGACAATACTGAAAGTAATATAATGATAGTAATAATGAAAAAAGTAAAGTAAAAAAAAAAAAGGCCAACAGTAATACTGACTACACCAACTACTACTATAGAAGTTAGTAGTTGGTGTTTTATAGAAATTACTAATGCTACTATTACTACATGTCTACTGTCTACTGCTACTATGTCTGCTACAACAACGACTACTACTACTGATTGTACTACAATGACTACTACTACTGATACTACTACAACACCGTCTACTACAACTGATACTACTACCACAACGTCTACTACTAGTACTACTGATACTACAACAATGACTGCTATACAACATCTACTACCACTGATACTACTACACCAACAACAATAACTACTACTATTATAACGTCTACTACTACTGATACTACTACACCGACAACAACTACTCCTACAACATCCACTACTACTGATACTACTACACCAACAACTACCACTACTACAACGTCTACTACTACTGATACTACTACAACTATGACTACTACTACTTCAACAACCACAACTACTACTACAATCACAACTACTACAATGACTGCTACTAATACTACAACAACAACAACAACAACCTGAATAATGACAATGGTAGGAATACTTAAAATAATGATAATGTACAGATAACAGGAGGACTAGTGATAATTGATAATTATTATCAAAACAATGATAATAATAATAGTAACAAAAGTAGAAGTAATAATATTAATAATGAAAGTGAGGAGGTGGGGGGAGATTGGGAAATCAGGAAGAGGACAAATAAGGATAATAATAATAATAATAATAATAATAATAATAATAATAATAATAAT
>CAIGQV010016735.1:19957564-19971529 GCA_903798115.1 Danio jaintianensis
AATAATAATAATAATAATAATAATAATAATAATAATAATAATAATAAGTAGACAAAGAGGAAAGAGAAGAAATAGAAGAGAAAGAAGAGAAGAAATAGAAAAAAGAGGGGAAAGAAAAAGCAAAAAAATAAGATGCAGCAGACAAAACAGTAAGAATAGGAAAAAAAAAAACATTACTACAATAATGATAATATCCAAATAATAAGAACACAAAGTAAAGAATAATATTAATAAGAAGAATAACGAGAAGAAAAAAAAACAATATTACAACAATAATAATAATGATGAATTAATAATAATAATAGATTTAAAAGATCAAGAGATGGACAGATAAATGTGATAACTATAATATACTCATGTTGATAATAATAATAATAATAATAATAATAATAATAACAACAACAACAACATTCATAATAGCTTGGGTAAGTGGAAGTTGTAATACATACATACGTGTCAGTGTATAGTGTGTGTCAGTTGCTTTGTGATGCATTAAAAAAGTATGACGTGCAGCATGGATCAGTCATGGATCATGGAATGCCCACGTCACACTTACCCTGTCAATGTTGTATATGTAAGTAATAGTTGTTGTTTTTTTTATTCAAGTAATTGTTATTATTTTATTTGTTGTTGAACAGGCCGGCTCCACTTCACACGCACCTCTATCTCTATTATAAACTGTACCTTTGAAAATAATACCAGGAACTGAGGTAGAGGGAGAGATAGAAGGGGAAAATAATTATAATAATAAAATAAAAAAATTAACAGCAATAACAATGATAAATATAATAATAATAATAATAATAATAATAATTATTATAATAATAACAAAATAGATAAATAAATTTGAGAGAGACAGAAAAAAATAACTAATAAAGAAGTATGTAAAGACCTAATTATGATGTGGGAAGATGCTAGTAAAATTAATACATTGTTTTTATTTCTTTATTTTAGGATATTTAATTAGATTTAATATTAGACACAGTTTCTACCTCTTCCTGACCCCCTCGCCCCAGGGGCGGGGTTTCTAAAAACCTGGAGATAATTCAATCCAGACCCACCTACATATTTCAAGAGCATTTATTGTGTGTCAAGTGTGGATTTACTACTTTGATGAATGCATGTTAAACTTGTAATCTTGCTTTTCCTGTGTGATGCTGTTGTCATGACATCCAGTCAGCAAATGACATTTACCATAATCAAAAGAAACTTCACCACAGTGAGCTTTTAAATGGATGAGGATGTCGGTTTCTAGAAAAGAAAAGTTAACAGATAACAGAGTTTGCGAAGATGATTGGAGGTATGCATTTATTTTGGTCCATTCCTGCACAAAACTGTTCTGTTTGATTTGTTTTGAGTGGAAACGTCAAATGCCACTGTGAAACAAAAGTTTAGTCTGCTGATGGGAATACTAACAGTGCCATTTCTCATATTAGACTGCTCTGTACTTTGCACCGGGACTTTTGACCTTTACAATCATGGTTGTGTTTTATTCATAAAAATGGCTTAAATTAAGTGTCACTTGTCATTTTGTCACTTTTTGTCAATTTTTAACGCTTGGTTTATGTGTAGGTTTTTTTTGTTGTAAAGACAAGTTTTGTTATGACCATTTTCCCCGACTTTGACATTGATGAAAATCCAGATTTGGACTTTTAAATTTTAGGTACAAATGTGTACCTTTTAAAAGGGTACTGCCCCAGTGATAGCTAGCGTACATTACTTCAGAGTGTATGATAGTATCATGCTGATTGCAATTTTAAAGTCATGAAGTGCATTTTTATTATTTTCATAATGTTTTCTGAGGTCCACTTACAATTTTTGCTAAATATATAGATTAAAATATTATTTTCTATACCATTTTTTTACTTAGATGCCACAATCAACACTGCACATCTCCATGCATGTCCATGTTTGTTTCTTCTGTAATGCGTATGCTAGCGATCAGGTGCAATTTTGTTGTGCTCTGAACAACTTGAAAATCTAGTATTGTTTGGGCCTTTTTGATCCTATTCAGTTTTGTTTATTTTGTGATTAAAGTTATCACTATTTGCTTGTTCATTATTTCTTGTTCCCTCCATGAATTATGGAAATTAATTTAGTTTATTAATTATAATCAATGATTCTGTCTACAATGGAAATAGCACTGTGTGACATGACATAAAAAAATAAAAATAAAAAGTCATGCACAGTAAACTTATGCCACTTCTGATTTATTCCAAGTGCTCATGATACCTCTGACAAGGGTAAAAGGTTTGCATTGCATTTCAATGACAGTTGCGTACAGTGAAATGCATGTTTAGAATACAATGAAAGTAATGCAAAGACTGTTTTGGTTGTCACTACAAAACGTCTTGTAATTCTTGGAGGCATATCTGCAGTTTTTTTTTCGAGTAATCATGTGTTTAGAAATCTTTTGCGTCATCTTTACATGAACTGCTGGGCGGGGCTAAAGGGATGTTGAAGTAAATATTGATCTTCAGTCTTTTGTTGCATAAATACCCTATAATGGCAAAACCTTAAACTGGTTTTGCGACTTGATAATAAAAGCTGTTGTGGACTAACAAGGAAGTGTTAAGTTCAGAAATTTACCAGCTCTTTTTATTGTAAAATGCCGTGCTGCATGCCAACATATTAAGAGGAAATTATTTACCAATTCAAGACCCATTTAAATGTGCTTCAAATATTCTAAGAAGGAGAATTTAGACTTGCTGTTCTAAGAAAAGAAAAAAAATAGTAAAACAGTATATCTATTCTGGATGAGCTCCTGCAGTTGTGCTTTTGCAATCCAGAGCTGCTGTTGCATTGGTATTTGATTGTTATCATCTCCTATACAGCAGAATGCTTGATATTATAACATGCGCATGCAGACCAATCTCTAAAGTCCATGCGAGGCTGGACTTTATAGGTCCTGAAGCAGTCGGCTTGACACTCAGTATAAACAAGCTCTCGAAGATTACAGACTGAGTCAAGCTCTGAAGATTTCTAGCACTGTTCACTGTGACAACATATGTTGCGTTTGATAGCCATAGCCAGAAAACAGCGAGAGGTCTGGAATAGAAATAATGTTAGGTTTGCTCCCTTGTTACAACGGCTAATGACATGGACTATATTTTGAGTCACGGGCCTATTTTAATAGAGCATTTTTCATGTGCAGACGTGTACTGTTACTGCCGGTTACATTTTGTATCGTGCTTGTTCTCATACATTATTAATATCTAGTTAGTAATAAATATAAACAGTTTTTGTCATGCCTGGAAAGCTGTCTGTCATTGATGTTAAGGGGAATTCATTATTCAGCCACCCTTGTGTAATTCTCAACATTTATTACTGTCTTGTGTGGAATACTTTCCTTTTTCTTTTTTCTTTTTTTTTTTTTTTTTTTTGAGCATAATGTCCAAGCTTTGGTTTTCCACATACTGTATAATGAAAGTGAACAGTGCCTTTACTTAATAAAATATGTCAAATAATAAAGGATCATACTTCATTGTATTTGGCCTAAAGGATGGTGGTGGAATGTGGAATAAAAAAAGACAGTAACCCTTTTTATGAAGCCCATGCTCATTATAGCTCTGTCTATAATTATTTATAATTAAGCATAAAAGTTATATAAATATGTATATATATATATATAAATACACAACAAAACCTATACTGTATTATGACAGTTACAGCTACATTCATAATAGAATTATTATTATTATTATTATTATTATTATTATTATTATTATTATTATTCATTCATTCATTCATTTTCTTTTCGACTTAGTCCTTTTATTAATCAGAGGTCGCCACAGCGGAATGAACCGCCAACTTATCCAGCATACGGTTTACGCAGCAGATGCCCTTCCAGCTCCAACCCAGTACTGGGAAACACCCATACACTCTCATTCACACATATACACTACAGACAATTTAGCTTACCCAATTCACCTATTGTGCCTGTGTTTGGACTTGTGGGGGAAACCGGAGCACCCGGAGGAAACCCACGCGAACACGGGCAGAACATGCAAAGTCCACACAGAAATGCCAACTGACCCAGCCGAGGCTCAAACCAGGGACCTTCTTGCTGTGAGGCTACCCACTGCGTGGCCCATTATTATTATTATTATTATTATTATTATTATTATTATTATTATTATTATTATTATTATTATTATTATTATTATTATTATCATTATTATTATTATTATCATCATTATTATTATTATTATTATTATTATTATTATTATTATTATTATTATTATTATGTTTACTCATTATTGGTCATGATTGATCATTATTAGGTCATGATTGTATTCATGGTGATGCAGTCTGCCAATGTTAAAACATTGTTATATTATAGATACGAAATGTATGGTTTTATATTGTTGATAAGAACGCTGTTGCCTTATAAATATGCTTTAATAAGTTCATAATAATATGTATAATTGCATATTTTATGGTTTTAAGTAAAAACAGGATGAAGTTTTTCCTGATAAAGACGTGCTCATTATGCATTTATAAGTGCTTTGTTGCTAATTTAACTGATCTTCCAGCTTGGTCTAAGTAATTAATATAATTACAATTAATTAATATTTTAATATAATATTTTATATAAAAACATGATAAAATAAAACAAAATAATAAATAAAAATAGCCAACATACACACAGATTTCGATCTATTTTTGTAATATATCAGAGCGATGCAGTATCTTTGCAATGTCTCTTCTTTTTAGGTTTGTAGGTTTGAATAATTTGAAATGCACATTATTCATATTTTCAGTTGTTTGTTTTTTCACCTAAATTTGTGTCCACCTTCCTTGGGCTGTTTTGTTCCTCTTTTTAGATTCCAGTGAGTCATGTGGTGCTGTAATGTGTTTTTAGTGGACACACTCTGCCTGCTGTAAAATGTTGATACCTCTTAGCTCTCAGGATATAAAAGAATATCCTCCAAAGTCGAGGCTACATCACACAGCAAAAGCAAGTGCCAGGCCAGCAAAATACAAGCACATCAATCCCAGAACATTTTCAAAATATCAGATAGTGTCTAAAATACCTCTGCCATGTGCTTAGTGTTCCTAGAGTAGAAAATCCATATTGAAAGGCCAGTGCGGGAGTCTTTTTATGAAGTGATTTGACTGCAAACACCATTTTTTTATGGCAGAATTTCTACTTTAATATTTTGTACGCCTTGATCCCTGTAGGCTTGTACCTCACCTTTTTTGGTGAATCGCGAACCCAAAAAAATGGATAAAAAGAAAAAATGTAGTTTACAAGTAACCTTCCAAGGAACATTTTTTGGTTATTGTGCTCTGTTCTTAAGCTTTGTTGTCCTTCTTAGACTATAAACCAGTTTGCTTTTTTTCTTTTCTTTTACTGTTTATTACTTTAGTTTTATTTCATTTTCATGTGAAGATAAAACACATGACCTTGTCTTTCTGTTTCGGCTTTATGAGTTGCAGTCTCATCTCTCTGCTATTCACAGACAGTTTTTCATAAAGACCGAGTTTAATCAAAGCGCAAAATTCTCAGATAGGCTGCCCCTCATTTGTAGCATTGAAAAGCCTCTAGACGGGCTTTTCTTGACAACTGCAATTATGTTTCTGTAGAAAAGAGCTCAAATTATAAGAAAAGACCTGTTCTGAGACTTGGAAGGTCCATGAATACTTGAAATGCGGCACATGGATAACTGTTATTGAGTTAATTAGTCTGGGGTTATTAGGATCTCCCCTTCAGTCTTTCTCTCTTGGTATAAATTACTTAAGTCCACCATGGGTATGCATCTATTTCCCTCGGTTTAAAATCAATCCTGACAATCAATAACCATTGCTATTAATGTTAGAGTAAGCAAAGCCAAGTCAATACCTTTAAGTGTGTCAAAAGTGTAAATAAACACTTGTGAGGCTCATATCTAAAAAAAGCCAGAGTCGTCGCTCTTAAAAAAGGTAGTGATTAAACTCAACCATTTATGTATTCATAAACATTTTAATTGCTGTCTACATACTTTGTTTTTAATGTGTAGCCACTGAACATTAACACACATGGATTTAATGGATATCTTAATATATCAACAGTAATAAAGCCAAAAGTCAAGTCTTGTGAGACTTATGAAATAAAACACTCACCGGCCACTTTATTAGATATACTTTACGAGCACCAGGTTAGACTGTCTTTTGTCTTCAGGACTGCTTTCATTTTTGTGACTTAGATTCAGCAATGTGCTGGAAACACTCCTCAGAGATTTGTTTTTTTTTTCAATGTTGACATGATAGCATCATACAGTTGCTGCAGATGTTGATTCCATATCAATGATAAGACAAAAAAATCTAATAATTAAAATAAAAAAATAAACAGAAACAGAAAAGTTGCTTTGTCCTGCTGGAAGTAGGAATCACAAGGTAGGTACACTGTGGCCATAAAGGGATGGACATGGTCAACAACAATACTCTGTGATAGACAATATACTGTGACATTTAAACAGTACTCATTTGGAACTAAGGGGTCCACATTTTGCCAAGAAACACCCTCAACACAATTAAACCAACACCAGCAGCCTGAGCCATTTATGTAAGGTATGTAGACTGGAGTCGTTATTTGAGTAACTGTTGCCTTTCTATTAGGCCATTCTTGTCTGACTTTTGGCATCAACAAAGCATTTTTGGCTTCAGAATTGCTGTTCACTGAGTATTTTTTTTCAGACCATTCTCTGCAAACCCTAGGCATGGTTGTGCAGTAAAATAACAGTAGATCAGCAGTATCTAAAACACTCAAACCAGCCCATTTGGCACCAACAACCAAGACACATTGAAAGTCACTTAAGTTACCTTTCTTTCCCATTCTGATTCTGTTTTGACCTAAGTAGATTGTCTTGATCACGGCTGCGTTACTGAATTCATTGACTTGATAAGCAGAGAAAGTCCAAAAAGCCTGATTATTTAAGATTTTTATTTATTTATTATTATTATTGCAGGCAAATCAGTAAATCGTCAATGCTAAAAAATGTGTTTACATGACATTCTAAGGTCTATCAGATTTCTCACCAGCAGTGATATCACAGCCCAAACTTCCTGCGTCAGTATCTCAAAAATGTTGGCGGGAAATCTGTCAGAAGTCTTTTTTGTTTGTTTGTTTGTTTGTTTGTTTGTTTGTTTGTTTGTTTGTTTGTTTGTTTGTTTGTTTGTTTGTTCTGCATCAACTGTGTGAGTCAACAACATGATTTTGGGCTTTATTAAGAAAAGAAAGCATTGGAGTGTTCAATATATTAAGAAGTGCCTAGAAGTGCCCACTCAAGCTGGATGCATGTCCGCAGTAAGAACTGGTAGCAGTCGGTGGGCAGTCTTAATGGAATTCATGGATAATGATTGGAAGGAAAACTTTTGCATGTCTTGCATGACTTCAGGCATTTGCTTGGTATATAACAGTATAATGACGAGTCCAATTTTGTGTCACTGATGGAGTGTCTTAATGACATAAAGGTCTGGATGGCATCTAGTATTTTTGAAGTGTTGATTTGTGGTCGATCTAAAGTAGTGAAAAAGCCACCCTTATGTTGGCCCCCTAGCATCCAATTTTAGTATGCATCCAAGGAATATTGGGGTGATTTTTTTGCCTTTGAGTTGAAATTCGATAGTGGAAATCAATGTAGTGGTCAAAGCTAGTCTTTTTTTTTCAACTTTGCTGAAGAATTTTCTAAACTTATATTATTTGGAAAGTGTGATTCATGCGTTTATCTCCTCCAGACTGGAGTATTGCAATGCTTTGTCCCTAGTTCTGTTTGAAAACCTTCTTGCATGGCAGCAGTTAGTGCAAAATGCTAAAGTCACACTTATGACTGGCACAAGAAAGTGCATTAGTATATCCCTGGTGCTGGCCTCCCTACACGGGCTACTCATTGAGTTTACAATGCAATATAACATGCTGCTGATGGTTTTCAAAGAGCATCATGGATTAGCACCAAGTTACATCTCTAACCTATTACAAGGAAATGTTCTTCAACACCACAAAGACCCAGAATTCTACCTTTTACTGTGTCCCGAAAGCAAGGTTGAAGACTTAAAGTTACCATGCCCTCTTGGTGGCAGCTCCATGACTGGAACATCCTTCCTTTTAATATTGTTGTTGATGTTGATACATGTAGCCATGATGTTTTCTACTCTTACATCAGTGCATGACGTGTACCTTGTGTGCACAATCATACATACGCACATGAATAAACTGCTAAAATGCAGATAATGGCATTTGCATGCAATGCAAAATCAGAGTATTGGGCAAAAAAAAAACCTACCTATTCAGATCAGATTTAGTTTAAGCCGTTTTTGTCCTTCAACCGATAAAAGAAATCTGGGTAATGTGTTTACATGATATTACACATATAAGCTTATTAAGCATAAGCGGCTTAAGAACGTGCAGGTAAACACACTCATTGATTAGATATAGAGTATCTGTTAATAAACAGTTGAACAGGTGTGCCTAATAAAGTGGCTAGTAAGTGTGTATTAAATTGTTTATCTGATAATATTTAATGTTTCAGTATTAAAACATCCTGGTTTGTTAGATCTTTTTAGTAACAATTGTCTCCTATATCTGCACATCAAGAAAATAAAAAGGCCCCAAATATGACACCTGCAGGTTCGCCGCGGTTGGTCATCATATTTATGGAAACATTTAGGTCCATATGGCGTCCATATGCTTAAATATGATTCAGACAGAACCTGTGTGGGGCTCCTGCTGCGTTCACAAACTTATCCGGCATCATTAATCAGTGTCACCATCAGGTGTCTTGTTTGCCAGGCAAGGCTTAAGTGACAGTGATAAGTGATCCTCCTCTTGTTCCAGCATGAGCCCTAATACAGTGGGCTTTTCACATTATCAGCTGCGGACAAAGCCGGTGCCACTCTGAATGAATGGAAGTGTCAAGTTATTCAATAAGAGAACAATCCAAACCATTAACAATTTAAATGTCATACAGAGGAAGCTAACATTGAAGGTTGATGCACATATTAGCTATTTACTTTTTCTATCATCTGTCCGTCAAAGGTTTGTGCCTTTCCGGATGACCTTCCCACTCTCTCTTTTCACATTGAGCAGCAATGACAGAAGCCAGGTGCGTGGTGAGACCATGTAGACCAAGTTTTGACCTTCTGCCCGATGAGGGATTTCAGCAAGCGTAAAGGGTAGGAGGGCACAGTTGTAGACTGATGGGCAGTTAAACGTGGACTCCAAATAGTTTTTTTTTTTTTTCTCACAAGTGCAAAAGTGTAACCTTGCTCTCGGCTGCCAAATCACTTCCTGCTCATTTTTTTCCTTTATCAAAGTCACTATTTGTGTTTGATGATGACTTGATGTATAGCGTAAAAAATTCAATAAATTCGTCAATAACCAGATCCTGTTTCATCTTGGACCTCCGTACTCATGTAATCCATATGATCCGATTATTAAGTTAGCTCCAAAAATGTAATCAAAGATGTCCTTCGAATCCACCTGCATTCTAGTGAGCGCTTCTGCAAATTTGCTTTGAATTCAGCTGAAAGTACATGATTGAATTTTAATGCATAATTAAATCAAGCAGTAAATCAATTCATCCCCCTCAGAAAATGAGTATTCAACACTCCCAAGCATCAGAAGCCAATTATGATGAAGTTATTATCATGGAGTCATATAATGGCACAAAATGACTGCGCTGGCTCCAGCTACGTGTTCGGCGCTCATCGATAGAGCAGGAAACAAAATTGCAGGTACAAAGAGGAGTGGGCATGCTTTCCATCTATTTCGCTAAAATAAAGATGGCAGTTTACCCACACTAAACCTCAGGGGGGGACTTAGACTGCTCTCTTGATGAAGAACCAGATCAAACTGGTCTAATTTCCTAAATGAATCCTCCAGAACTATTACCAGTGAGCCCAGCCTCTGCATAATGTGATGAGCAAAGGGAACATTGATGAACTTTTTTAATTATTATGCCGCTTGGGAATTTGACATACCAGTTCGGGGATCCACACCGTCAGGCTTTGCGCTGTTTTTCAGCTCCTTTTTAATTCACCCAATTTGTCGGTCCAAATGAAACACTGAAAGGTTAGAGTGTGGAGTAATTAACAGCACCGGGCCTAATGAAATCAGGAGGGGATGGCGTGTACCATGAGGATCAATACAGGTCTTTAAGTGTGAGTTGGGTTGGAATTGTTCAGGAAAATAAGGACCACTTAATAGTAATAAGTTGATGAAAAGGCAACAAGCCTGCAATGAGAATCCGCTGGAACACAGATAGAGGTGTCAGTCTAAGGCAGCGACGTATCGAACTGTTATCATGTGGTGACATGGTGAGATATGCTAACATGTTTTTTAGCTAATCAACTGAAATATGGGGATGCACCAGTGCCTTGAGTTTTAAAACCATGTAGAATGAAGCGAAACTGCCAAAAGGCCATCCGTTTGTTGTTTTTATTTTATAAAGTGACTAATATGCAAAGTATTTTTGTGTTTGCCCTAGTAGAAGAGGAACAGATGCTAGCTGTAAATATGTGCCGCTCTTCTCACATTCCTAAAGCAAGGAGAAGTATTAATCACATGAATACTTCCACTTTAAACTCCTGCTGTCTCCGACATTAATGAGCAGCCCAGGATTGATAATTCCACATCTTATGCACACTTTTTCCATAGAGGGAGCGAAATCTGCAGTGGCGATGTGCCAGAACACGCTTAGTAAAGCCGGGCAGAGTTGACCTTTAAAAGTGTGAGGAGAACATCCTTAAACACAATGCTAAATTATAAACGGGATGATGGGGCTAGTTGTCACATCTTTTACTCCAGTGAGCATTTCTCAGTGTAGGATTTTTTTTTTTCTGTAATATGTTATTGATATTGGATATCTGTATTAACATTCAGATTGATTAAGCAGATTGAAAATGAACTTGACTATGGAGCTGGGAAGTACAATGTCTCAATATTTTTCCAGATTTTGACACTGGCAAGTGACTGTCATTATGAGTGAGTCATTTAGTCAACAGATGTCTGATTTGTTCAAAAAGGAAACAAGTGAATGTCTTTATGAATGGGCAACTGAGTCATAGACAATTCATAATCAATTCAAAAACGCTGAATCATTCGGTTACGAAAGCCTGCTGTTGCTTCTGGATGTGCAGCTGTCCTGTTTAGGAATGATATTTGTTTAGGAACTATTTTTAGTAATAAAATAGAGGTAAAACAGTCAAAGTTATAACATTGTGTATAAATTGTTGTTTAATATGAACAACTAATTTGAACTCTTACAAAAAAAAACAATGTCTAATATGCAGTAATATGTACATTCATGAACTAGTAACAGTGCTAACTATTATAAATATCCCATCTTAGAATAAATATCTCAACTTTTGATGTTGAATATTAGTTCTATGTGTTTGCATGTACAGTTGTACTATTTTCATTAGGTTTTTTTGAGTCCCTCTTACATGGAGACAGAGTGCATGAGTCTCAGCTGAAAAGCAGAATCATTGGTGCTTCAAAAAAAATAAAAATCCACTTGCCAAGGCCAAGTGGTAATATCAGTCTTTGTTATATAAAATGCAATCCACAAAAAAAAAGATCTAGTGGGATTGACTGCTAAAACCCACCCACATCTGGAAAATTGGTAGTTGTTAATGTCAAGCCCTGTTTATAATTGTCTTTTTAGTGATTTTTCTGGGCCTTAATTTAAACATCTCTGATTGTTGATTGCGTTTGGCACTCAACAGAAATGTCTGTGATTGACTATGATGCTCAGTGCTGTTAAACATGTAAATAGAAACCTTTGATGCTCTTCACACAATAAATGGAAACATATGGTAAATAGTTCCTATCTGCTGTTATGCTTATGAGTGAAACCTTTAACTTTATTATGATATGGCAGTGGCCAAGTTAGAGGATATTTGCATGTTTACGTAAATCAACAAAATGTGGTTATTTAAATGACCACACCTACAGCTAAAAAACTACAAACAGCAACCAACTACAGCTTAATCAGATAATATAGTTGTTTTTTTGTTTAGTTTTTTACTATGCAAAAAAAAAAAAAATAAAATAAATAAATAAATAAATAAAAGCTCACAGTAAATTATACATGGACTTAAATATAATCAGCTATTAATATTTAATTGGTATTTCATAATTATAATGTTAAATAAAGATACAGTGTGAAGATACACAGCATATAGCAACACAGTGCTGAGCATTCAATATATGAGTATACCCCTCACAAATCTATCGTTTAAATAATTTTTTTTCTATAGAATGATGTGCAGTATCACATTTGTTCAAATACATCGATTTAGTCAGTACTGAAGCCAAATCTGGAGCTAATCTAACAAAATAAATTACAAATTAACGGTACAAAAATGAGTACACCCAAATACTATACGCAAAGTATGCAAAAAAAAACTATTAAATATACATTTTAAAATGAGGAACAATCTAAATTTTTTCTTTAATTGAAAATTTGTAGTTTGTAATTTTATTTTATATATATTTTTGCAATAATTCACTTGAATTTAAATGTATTATCTTTCTGGTTCTAAAGATGTTTGGTGACTAAAATATTAGGTTAATAAATATATCTGTTAATTAAATCTGTTTTCTTTAAATGCACCAACAATTATTACCTATATTCACTGAGAAATTGATTCAATTAAACTCAAAACAACTTGTAATATGCATTGCTAAGAACTTAATTTGGACAACTTAATTAGATTTATTTTTAACCCTTAGATTCAGCTATATTTCAGCTAGTTTCAACTAGTATCTCAGTATGCCAGATATTCTCCTAACCTAACAAACCATATGTCGGTGGAAAGCTTATTTATTCAGCGTTTTGATTATTAGATTAAAAAAAAGACAGTTATGACTGGTGTTGTGGTCCAGGGTCACATTTATGCTTAGAAATCGAAATATTGCACCAATTAAACCTGTCCTTAAGGCAACTGTTCTTAAGGCAAAATCACTTTTTGCTTCTGCTATACACAACACTTTACTGTATGCAATATTGTCAGCAAATATAAATTAAACTACAGTATTATCCATCCATACTAGATGCACTTTATGCAAATGCTGAGATCACTAGGATTGCTGAAATGCCTTGAACTTCCCCTTCAACTGGTTACTGCAATTGCATCTGAGGGAAAAAAATCGTCATGCGATACCGAGTGTCAAGCAGTTCCCCCATTAGTCCACATACGCCCAATTACTGTTTATAATGTTGCTATGTTTGGAGGTGGGCATATGCTTCAACTGTACGTGTGGGTGGATGTGCACATGCCTCAGTGGAACAAGGTGCAGTGAAATATTACACATTGAAAGCTGTGCTGTATTTCACCCAATACAAGCACATAAACAAGGCTCTCTGGGCTAGCGTCTGATGGCAGGTCACGTGGTCTTTTCACCTCCACTTAACAGCTGAGGTGGAGGTCCAAGGCCTGCCAGACAGTTCTGCATGGCTGAGGTACTACGACAGCTTGTGCTTGACCGTCCTGTCACTGTTTTTGCACATTACATGGCATTTCCTGCCAAGGAGCCCCCAGTCATGAGAGCCGCTATTTGAAGCATTGGATACAGGGAGAGTATAACACCACTCCTCAGACTACAGTGCTGTTTAGACTCAAGACACGGGGAAAGACTTCATTGAGATGGGGAGGAGAATGGAAAACTATTTTAGCAGTTGGATGTCTACCAACATTATTATTTATTTATTTATTTATTTATTTATTTATTTATTTATTTATTTATTTATTTATTATGTATTATCTATCTTTTCACTTTTTACATTTGACAATACTATGACAGGCGGTTCATTCCGCTGTGGCGACCCCAGATTAATAAAGGGACTAAGCCGAAAATAAAATAAATGAATGAATACTATGACATTTTTATGATTTTTCCCTGACTTAAATAATAATTAATTAAAGTTGTAACATTATTATTATTATTATTATTATTATTATTATTATTATTATTATTATTAT
>CAIGQV010016735.1:19971539-19989279 GCA_903798115.1 Danio jaintianensis
ATTATTATTATTATTATTATTATTATTATTATTATTATTATTATTATAGCTGTTGTTGTTGTGGTATTATTTTAATTAGACACTTGTATGGTGGGAAAAAGAAACATTTTATTTATTTTTTATTTCTGATGATCACATGCATGTTTAACTCCAACAATTTATTGATATGTTCATAATCATTAAAAATGACAGATTTTGAAAAAAGGTAAATCAATGATTTCTCTTTACTGAATATACAATTCCTTTAAGCATCTTTTTAGTGTTTTGTGCCCTAATGATTTTAATATTGCATTGTGGGATTTTAGAACCATTTTGGCCTCTGATGTGATTATATCATGATATTATAGGATTAAGTATTGTGATGTTGCGACCTTCTTGCTGTGAGGCGAGAACGCCACCGTGCTGCCCCATTATTATATATATATATATATATATATATTTTTTTTTTTTTTTTTTTTTTTTTTTTTTTTGCTGTTCCCTACACCACTGATTGAAGTGTAATAATTATAATACTATTATTATTAAAAAGCTATACATTTTTGTGAGCGCAACAGAACATCATTCTTCACAGCCGTGGAGACCAGGATGACTATTTAAGAAGATTTCGCTTATTGCAGGCTTCTTCCCACATTCCAGATCACTTGATTCATATGAATGTGTATTGGTGAATTTCCTTTTTTTTTTTTTTTTTGGCCAAAGCATGGTTTGGTTTTATAGAGCCATAAGCTTTAAAGCAGTGCTGGGATTTGACCTCCCCGGGGTGTGAGCTTAGTCCTTCTATCAACAGTGCAGTTCCAGCCTAGTGGTGGGTCTGAAATTAGCCCATAATAGCACCTCAACATGCCAGATCCGCTGAGACAGGTTTGGGATAGAGAGCGATTGAAGGACAACACTAAACAAGTGGTCCGCTGAGGCCTGAGAGCCCAAAGTGAACGTTTCCTTCTCATCACAGACATCACAAGAGGGCTGTGACCCCAGCAAGGACATCTTAAACAACAGCACTGCGCCGCAAGGCTCAAGTACTTAAAACACCTCAAACATATGGCTTGCTAAACGAGCACACACTCGCCATGTTTATTCATGTACTGCCAGAATACTAAATGAAGGAATGGGAAGCCAAAAGGATGGTGAGTTTATGTGAATGAATGTTAATTTGAGAAACTATTGAGCAGGATCCTTGGCCATGAATATATTAGGGCTCGTTTAATTCAGCAAAATGAATTAATGCAATTACTGGCTGCGATTATGGCAGTGGAATTGCAAAATGTCTAAACGTGTAAAATAAAAGAGTGATGTTTTGCTTGATCTAATATTTTCAATGACCCCTGCGACCACAAAAAGTCAGTTTAAAGATGCTGCAAATGAACTTTTAATGAGCTCATTTTGAAACAAAATGATTCTGGATAATTTATTCTAAAAACCATACATTTTAGTTTAGTTTAAGTTTTTGTCTTGAAATAAAATGTTAAAACAAATAACACAAGAATGTTTGCTGTACATAAGTTGTATATAATAATAATAATAATAATAATAATAATAATAATAATAATAATATGTAATAAGTCTTGTTTATATCAACACTTCGCTTGCCATTTATTTGTTTTTGAAATTTTTAAATAACATTTTTGAGTGAAATTTGTTCCTACAGCACATATTACTTCATATACAAAAAAATTAAAATCTATAAAAAAATCTAATAAAACAATTATATAAACTACATATACAAATACCACAAAACTAATAAAAAAAACATTAAAATGAGTATAGAAATATATTAGATATAGCATGGTAAAGACTCTTTCACATATCTACACACATATTTGGTTAAAGGTAAAGGCGATTTCAAGGTTGAAATAAATTAGGATTCTGAGATGCAACACAATAAGCCCTGGTGTTTTTAATCAATTATTAATCCAATATTTTAATGATCAGAAAGCAGGAGATGATCAAAGGCCTGGTTCATGCCTCTCTGCCATTGCTCACTGAGACACACTCGCGCTCTTTGAAGTGCTGCGCCAACAAATGCACTTATCTCCACATTTCCCTTGCAGGCATACATGTGGAAGCCCTGTGAAAACACTGGCCCGGACAGCCACCGCGGGGAGCCCAGGGTCACAAACCTGGCCTATTGCCATAGATTAAAAATTCAGCAATGTATAGCTTACAGTTTTAGATCTGTGCTGTCAGTTCAGCTGAGAGAATTTCTTTTGAAAATTCTATTGACAATTCCTCATTTCTTTGAAGCAAACATCTAATAATAACAAACATAATTACTTGTTAAAAATCTTGAAAGCAGTGGTGTGTGAAATATAAGGGCAAATATTGTAAAAACCATAGTTTGTATACACTCACAAGCTGCTTTTGTAGGTCTTTGTTACATAGCAGTGGTTTCGTTTTCTGATGCTGTAGCTCATCTGATTTAAGGTTGGTTGTGTTGAGACCTCAGTTGTAACATTTTTTTTTTTCCTTTGAGAATTCTTTTTAATAATATTATCTTTATTTTTAAAAATGTGAATATGTTTTTTGTTGTGTCTATGTCATGTTAGCATAAATGTGGTTTGTAAAATAACCAAAGCACTTGTTAACAAAAACTCTTTCGTTTGTGAAAAGCACAATGATCAAAATTAGAAAAAAACAATGATTTTACCTCACTCACAGACAAAAAATATCTTTAGACACAAGAAAGCATGTCTTCTTTAGTCTTTTCAGTTCACTGACTGTTCAGTGTGGGTTTCTTAGACATAACATTGTCACCAAGGATTTTCAATCAGGTTTATCTTTTTTATTTTTATTTTGCCTTAAACAATTTAACTTCCTTTTGTCCTGAAAAGTGAACTTTGCACCTCATCCTAGTTCACACAACATAGTCTTTATCAAAAATTAGCTTAGTGTTGAACTGGTTTCAGTCACTTTATAATGACCCACAATGTTGTCATCTTGAAAACTGAAAAATTAGGCTGTAAGTCAAATGAGCTTTGTCAGATAATTAAGGAAATTACCACCAGTAGTCAACACCAATAATTCTGAGGAATCTGAAATTGTTACTCATTTTTGATCAGTGTTCTTTTTCAAATATCTTTTTTTTTTTTTTTTAATACATGTAACTCGTGAAGTATTCTTAAAAAGCTGCTCTTCTACTTCCGTTAGAACATCCTGAAGTAAGACTAAGCAGTGGCATCAAATAAGAATTGTAGGTTGTTCACTAATTTAGAGTACAATTACTGTATTGTTATCATCAAAACATATTAAATACATTTTAATAATCTGATAATATTTAACAACTCAGCTAGCTATACTTTATAAATTGTACATTATTTTGGACACTATTCCATCATGTCTCTATTCTGCATAATTGTGAGATTATCTTTCTTTTGATGAAAAGATCTGTTCATTAATTTAGTAAGTCAGTCTTTCACTGACAAATGGTATCAAATAGCACTTTAGCTAAGTAAAAAACTGATCAGATATTTACTTAATTTATTATTAATGAACATAAATTCTATAATACTTTAAAAGCAATAGCAATACACACCGAGAAAAATGTCACTGCTGTGAAAACTTCTGCAATAACAATATAATACAATATCTTGAATTATTAATGCTTTTGCTATTGCACATTCTCCCTAGCATGCACTTACTTCAACACATTCATTTGTGCCTTTACATCATATTGTGCACATTTCCGTGGTTAATTTGGCTGCATTAATGCTGAACATGAATCTGGCGTTTGAAATATTGCAGCACATTTCTTTAAACATACATTTCTAGTTTCAATCTTTTGTCAATTTCTGTGCGCATTACACTCTCAATTAAATCTGAATGGTACATTTTGGTCACCCGGTGCAAGGGCAAAGCTCACATTAACTCCCAGCACATGCATCTGTCACTAAAAAGGGCTCCCTGTAGTGAAAGCACAGTTCCATTCATGGTTTTAACCTAATGAGCTAATTAATTTGTTGATTATTATTTTCAGCCTCAAGATGGATTGTCGCACGGCACTGTTTGTCTCCTCAAACAACCACACGATTCAAGGGCAATAAATTCACACGCTAAGATATTTCAATGCCTTCCGATAAAACAATTCAATCTATGACATGGCAAAAAAGGTGTCTGAGAGTCTTTCCTTGCAGTCTGACAGCATGTCGATGACCTGTATTTATGGATGCATTTGGTTCGCCTGCAGCGACGCAAACCCAAGCCTTCATTGTGTTTGTCAAAGTAATTGTAAAACAAATAAATCTATATATATATATTTTTCCTAGTTCGGATAAATCAGCACAGACAGATGTTGGCCGAAGGAACAGGTTGTTAATGTCTTCAAATAATTGCTAAGGAAATGCTTTTGTTGCACAAGAGATATAAATTCTTCTCTGGTCACAATAGACTGTGAAGTAGGGCTGGGCGGTATATTGACTTAGCAAGGTACATCGATATATTTTTTAAAACAAATTTAGACAATGTAGTTAAGATTGATATGCAGAAACATGAGCTTATGTGAAAAATAGAAGAGTGAGATCGTCACATGTCAGCTGCTTTGACAGAAAATGATAAATGCGTGTGCTGTTTGAAAGTGTGCTCAGAACATAATGTACAATATTCAGCTGGTAAATTCTCAACTGCAAATGTATGAAAGGTGTGTATAGTTTATTTTTATGTTAATTAATTCATCAATTACCAATTAATTAATTAAGTGATAATCAGTTTATTTAGTTGGGAATTGCTAAGCTTTAAATGATTAGATAGAATCGAATGCTTTTTTCATCTGCAGAGAATGACAATATTTCAAATCCTCTCCAGCATTTACAACAACAAACTGCAGAAAAAAAGAGTGTAATATTTTGGACTTGTGATCTAAAGGTGGCAGGTTTTGTATGTGGGGGAGTGAATAAGCAGCTCTCATATCCAATACCATCAATACCATGACTGAAGTGGGACCCTTGAGCAAGGCACCAGACTGCTCTTCGGGTGCCGCATGCAGCAATGGCTGCCCACTGCTCCGGGTGGGTTTTCATCGAGTCTGTCTGTGTTCATAGCAGTGCGTGTGCAGATTGGACTTTGAACAAGAAACAAAGCTTAATGCACCTATTGTGTGCTACGTGAAATTGAGCACTTAGCAAAAACAACAATGTATCGTACATCAGCATCCAGCCTAAAAATGTCAAGGTATGATTTTAGTCCATATTGCCCGGCACTACTGTGAAAGCACTAGTTATTAATCTGTTTATGGGACTAACCTCCACCAAGCGAGGCTTTATTCTTAGCCTACTTTTCAAATTAAATGAAATCATCAATCTAAAAAGAAGAACATGCTTTTTTTAAGTCCATCCAGGAGCGCACGTTCCACTTTGTTAATCCAGACACCAAAGCCATCCATCCCACACCTAACATCTGTTTATCAACTCAATCAGTTGGATGCGAAACTTTGTCAGAGCAGTTCCACTTATAACACTGCCACAAGATATAAAGTTGTGCTTGTTGGGATCTACAACTTATTATAAATGGGCATACGAGAGACCTTCGTGTAAATATTTCATTGCCTTGATGAATCTCAGTTGTTTTCCACGACAGAAGCAATTACGTGGCTGGCGTCTGAAGGGTTGCTTTTCACCGCCGTTGTCCCTCGCTTCATGGAGCGTCTCTGTAGCCATGTTGTCTGAAGCCTTGAAGGCCTGACAGGGCACATCAGTCAGCCTGTTCCGTATGTTCAGCTAATGTGTCCGACCTCTGCTATGGCTGCACGTGGGCCCTCTTCTCTGTGTGATTTGTTGACACAAATACTAGCTTTCTGGATCAAAAGACACAACTGTCATTCATACATCCCATGGTCCTCGGCGTCTCTTCATCATCGCTGCTACTTCGACATCCCAATCCTGTGTCTCTTTTCAATATCAAATCGCTCATTTATTATCCTCGAAACAAAGAAAACACAATCTGTGATTAAAAATTAAACAACGTTATCTCTTCCTGAGCTATTACGGAGTCCCTCGGGAGAGAATGCTATTTTGCTGCCTTGCAGGCGTCTTTTGTTCTCGTTTTGGAGGCATGTCACTATTTATTGTTAATTTTTGATGCTTCATTTGATATGCAGTTCTCCCCGTGACATGCACCAAAGTCTTCATTTCTGTGATGGCTGCCTGTGAAGTCCTGATTTGAGGTTCGCATCGAGCAGAGAATGTGTTCCACCACAAGCTCTGTCAACCTGCTAATGCTGTAATCATAGCTGACTGCAGACTCACTCTGCTCTACCACCTGAATCAATACGTAATCAGACACATCATGCAGAACTCATAGAAACAGTTTCGTCCAGGTAAATACGTGTGATGTGGCTTATCAATACGTAAGGCTCTAATTTTGGGAGCTGCGTCTCAACTCCATAAACGGAGTTCAAGGTGAAAGTCTTCGTCGAGCTCCACTTCGCAGTTTGTCTGAAACACGTGTTGCTTTGTTATTGGACAATAATTGGAGCAGAGGACGAGTGTCCTCATTA
This sequence comes from Danio jaintianensis, assembly GCA_903798115.1. Lineage (NCBI taxonomy): Eukaryota > Metazoa > Chordata > Actinopteri > Cypriniformes > Danionidae > Danio > Danio jaintianensis. The sequence continues at coordinate 19,978,027 of CAIGQV010016735.1, forward strand.
GGAGTCTTTGCCTAATCCCTTTAACCCTGCTGACAAAGTGTCTATGCTACAGAGAAACTGACAAGTCCTGTGACACGTAATCTGCATTTATTTTATTTTAAAGATGAGGACACTGACCTTGACTTGCTCTCTTAAAAAAACAGAAGTCACATAAAAGTTAGAGTGTTTATTAAAAGAGGGGGCCAGAAGCTAAAGTGCGTGTCTAAAGAGTTTATACATTCATTTAGCTACTTTGCTGAAATTCTTGCATAAACACATAAGAATATGCCTTTGCAAAAAAAACAATAGATTTTATTTATTAACATTATTTTATTTATAGACATTTATAAGCAAAAATATTAGTTAGGTTTTTCCAACATTATTTTTTCTCTTTTTTTATAATTGTTATTATTAATAGCCAACAGACATTACTTAAATCATAGCCATGCTGCATGATTTTTTAGTCAGGTGCAATTTGTATTATGTGTTGCAACACTGTAAATTCTAGAGAGCTTTTGGTTGGACAGTGGTGCAGTGCATGTCAAAAACGTATTATTATAATGCTTTTTAGTTTTGTTTACCCAAAAGATAGAAAAAAAAGTTGGAATATAAATTAATATTTCTGAATTTTGTGAATATTTAAAGAGATCACCAAGAAATTACAATTTACAATCCGTTTACACCTCTTATGCCAAGATAGTTTTAGTAATGTGAGTAGGTTATTGGTGATTCATAAAATGCAAGTCAACTGCTACCGACACGATGAGGGTAAAAAACACATATAGAGATAAATTATAACCCACAGTGTGTGACGATACATAGACGTCTTATGAAACAAAATGAACAGTTTAAGCAAGAAGCATAATTGTCAACATTATTACCTTTAATCCAAAGTCTCAACAAACAGAGCATGTTCACGACAGTCTGGAGCACAAGCTGTGTGCTTGCCATTTTTGCTTGAACCATCCCTTTAAATGGATGGGAAACCTGCACGTATTTGGCATCAAAGCTAATAAAGATGGACTGAAAGCCACAAAACCCCAATTTAGATTTCATGGAGTCTTTAATGTTTCAGTGCTTTTAAAAATCCTGCTCTTTTGAATAACACACTCATTTATCACCTCCGGTTTGCTTAAAATTTCAGGATAGTTAGAGCACAATGACTCCAGTGCCTCGGCCATCACGCGCCTAATGAAGTGACAGTTGTTTTTCATCTGTTTTTCTTTTCTTTTTTTCATCAGCTCTTGTCAGAACTACAACAGATTTAACAAGCAATTTTCTGATTCTGCTCCATCAAAAGCCATTTATTCTGAGCAAATGTCACTTGCAAATGCCTGGTGAATCAGTGTTCTTCGTGCGCAGACGGAGCTTTCGGCAGGGTTGGAGATTGTCTTTTTTTTGTGTCTGAAGTGCTTGCCCCAGCATGGATGATCTTTTCATTATCATGAAGTGCTAACCCAGGGTCAGCGTGCACAAAGTTATGATTAGAGCGATCTGTAATCTTCGGCATTTAGTTAATTATGTTGCTCTCGAGGCGGCCATCCATGTCAACTTCAAATCCCTTGAACGCTGTTGCCATGTATTTTTTAAAGCGTTTGAGGTGTAGTCATAACCTGCTGTCCCTGCGAGCGGAGGCACCATGAAAGCAATGTTCTTAAAACTAATCTCCGTTGTTCTAAATTTAATGTCATTACTCACATACTTCGCTGAGCCCTTTGGCAACCAAATGAGAAAGAAGACAAAGTGCTTTCACCTTCAGCTGATGAGAACATACAGGTCTGTCACTGACCTTTGCACTCGCTCTTCGTTTGTCTAGTAGCTGATATCTTTATTTTGTTAGAACTTGCTCATTTGTTCAGTTTGCAAAACACATGTGGTTTTGTTTAGGATCTGTCTAATGATTCATGTGGTTGGTTTTGTGGTTTTTGTAGAACTTGGGGTCGTAGTAAAGGGTTAAATCAACATCTCCTTTGACTCTGAAATGGTGTTGTTTGGATCTCAAATGCTGGGTTTTTATTTGCGGAGAGAAAATTAGAAGAGATGAGCTCATGTGCAGATTTGGAGAGCTTTCTGCTGGTGCCTTACTGGTTCATGAGCAGCGGCAAACGAGAAAATGAACCATAATGCTATTTCACGGTACTTCACTGTTGGAGATCACCCCTGCTTGGATGTGCAGAGGCAGAATGATGGGAAGCGACTGCAGCAGCTCTTTTGGGTCACTCCATATGAGTGCGCACATATTTGTTAACCTATTCACGGGGACATGCTATTAGCTCACACTTTCAAAGAGTCATTTTCAGGGTGTCACTTTATTCTTAAAGCAGGGAGAACGTTTAGATATCACATTTTCTTTGTATGATTACCAAAAAAGGAAAAAAATCCAAATGTTTTTCCTCAGAAAAAAAAATACAATAGAACATTAAATAGTAACATATCATGGCTGTTTAAAATAACTAGTTACATATTCTATGAAGACTAGGCTCATTATGTTTACAATTATTTATAATCCTATAAATTAATACTTATAAACATGTATAAAATTTGGAATAAACACATATACTGAAATGCATCAGTATTAATAACACTATTATAATTGTAGCTATAAGTCTTTATAATACAGTATAGGTTTTGTTGTGTCTTTTTAGATACATGTTTTATGCTTGATTATAAATATTTATAAACAGAATTATAATTCATTATGAACATGGATTTCATAGAAAGTGTTACCATTTTAATTAATTTTTATTAATTCTATTTTTATTCTTTTTATATTTTTAAATGTAATTTATTTGCATAGGGGCAGCAACATTTTCAGAATTATTACTACAGCTACCAGAAATCATTAACAAAAATGCTGGATTGGAGTTTCATATTTTACCTCATAATCATTGTTGGAAATGGTGTTCATTGTAGAAAATGTATGCATTAATTTTGCTAAAGTATGTGAACTTTTATTATTAAAATATATCCCCTATTTTTCTTATGTTTTGAATTAGAAAAGTATTGAAACACATGCATTAATGTACAGTTGAAAACAAAGTTATTAGCCCCCTTCTGAAATTTTTGTTTCAAATATTTACCAAGTGATGTTTAACAGAGCAAGGAAATATACACTATGTCCTGTTTATATATACATATATATTTGTTTCATCTATAGAAAGTATTATTTCATTTAGTGTGACTAGAATAATTAACCCAACTTGCCTAATTACTAAATTAATCTAGTTAAGTCTTTAAATTGTATCTTGCAAAATAGATTATTGTGTACTGCCATCATGGCAAAGACACAATAAATTAGTTATTAGAAATTAGTTACTAAAACTTATGTTTAAAAAATGTTTTTATTTTTATTATTATTATTATTATTATTATTAAACATTTCACGAGAGGGCTAATACTTTTTGCTTCAGTTGCCTACTATAGTTACTGCCATACCCTGAAATCCATATTCTGTTGCTGTCTGAAAAAAGTACATTTTAAACAAATACAGAATTTAGTTTGTCCAATATCCAGGAGAAAAGAAAAAAAACAACAACACTGGGATTGTTCTACATTGGGATTGTATTACTCCAAGCCTTTGTGCAAATTATTATAAATGTATTATATGGTCATTTTTAATGTTTTTTAATATTTAGTTGAGGCTGATACATTGATGGATCTCTAATTATATCATTATTAGCATTGAATAATTTGACGCTTTCTAATACCATTCTTCAAAATAAGCATGTGCCTACTAAATCAAACCACATGTTACAAACCCACTACAATGATAAAGTGGGCTACTCAGTGCTCCTGCCAGAAATCATAGAACCCGAGATCCCATTTGTTAAACATTGCACAGGGAATTCTTTTTTTTTTTTCACAGCTTGTTTTTATAGCTCATATTAACCCTCTGTATAAATGTGCAGCTTTGGCTTGTAAATCCCAAACAGCATCTGTTTGTCACTCAGAATGTGATTGGTGGTCCACAGTTACGTATCTGAATGAATGAAACATGGCTTTTTCTAAGAAAAAAAAAAAAAGAATACACTGATGTTTTTGTGACTTTGCTTGGAAGAAAAGGCACGACGATTCACTGATCTGTGGCCGATGTCCGTCTTTCCTCTCCTCCATCTTAATATGAGTACCATCTAATTCTGTCTTTGCTCAATCCAGCCCCATCTGCACATTGTCTGGGTCTCCACCGGCGAGGGGCTTTGGCAGGAGTTGGCTTGTTACAGAACTTGGCTTATTTCTCCTCTGTTTTATCTCTATGCACATACTTTTGATGGTGATGTTTTATCCTGTTGGACAGGCTTTGTTTGGTCTTGGTATCTCCTCTAGCAGCTTGTGTTTGTTTTATGGATTTATGGCATGAGTCTTTAAACAAGTGATAATGTTTCACAATACATACACACCTTAACCCATGTGGAGAGGAAAGAGACATGCACACACACGCGCACACACACACACACACATACACAGATGCATTTATACATACATTGTCATATGTTAAGATAGAAATTGAAGCATGCAAAAAAAGGATAAAATATTGCTTGATGTTATATATATTAAGAAGTGATCTTTTAAATTTCAAACAATAAATTCTGTTTTGTTCAGAATTGTGAGATAGCGAAAAATGCAGGAATACCTATACAGTACATTTGCCATTGTAAAAAAGCAATGGGAAACATTCAGGAATGTGAGATATAAAATCTGAATTATTTTAATTAAGTAAAAGGTATTTTAATTTAATTTAATTTTAATTTTTATTATTTATTTTTAATCTTGAGGTGGGAACATGATACCACAGTATAGTCGAACCTAAAGTCCATCCACAAAAATGTACTTAATTTAATTACATTTTTGAAAATCTAATGAAATGTTTTGTGATAATTAGAGCATTTTCAGCTGCAGTAAATTCTATCAGTTTTAACCCGAAGATGTCTGACAGTTTGTCAATCATTTTATTTACATATATATCATAAGTAAAATTTTTTGTGTTTTCAATGTGATGACAATTTAAATTTCACTGGATTCACACATACATTTAACTTGCAAATATCTAGTCTGTGTCGCTAGTTCTCTGAAATGTCTGAAAAACAGTTAACATTTAAATGTACTTGTTTCTTCCTCATTTGCTTCCTTTTCATTTGCCTCTTGCAGTCCATTTAGACATATAATAGAGAGTGGAGCTGTGCGACTATGAATTCTCTTGAAATATCCTTGACAGCTGTATTTAATCAATTATGACAGAAGATTTGGAATGAACGCAGCAATTAGAAGCATTAAAGTGAAATTTGTGCACATTTCTGGACAGCTGACTGTTGTCGTCTTTACAGAACTAAATTACAATGAATTTCCCTTAAGGGGTATTATGATGATTCAAATCAGATCCTGATTAAGTATTCGGAATAAAAGAGAGAGACGAGGAAATAAGACCAGATGAAATGGCGTTCAATGTCTCACAGGCAGTTAATGATAACTTATTCAAGATTCAGACAAGCTGCGTTTGGTCTCTTGTTGATTTTGAAGCCATCAAATAAATCTAGCTATAGTCTTGAAATGAAAGGTTCTTTATTTGCTTTAGTGGTTCCATCCAGACAAAAAATGTCCTTCACACCTTCTAAAAGTACTACAAAAGTAGTGGGTATTATACTGTAAAAATTATACGAAAACATCCCTGCTGTTTACTTTTAAGGGTGTTTTTAATGTAAGGTAAATTATTTGTCATTCATGGAATATATATTTAAAGATTAATTTAATGTGAGAACTGACAGAATAAGCACAAGGAAAGCAGTTCGATGGGTTTACAAGTGAAACAAACTCTGCGTAACCTAAGTGGCAAAAATATACCTGTGATTTGAAAACGTAACATTCTGTAACACATTTAACTATTGTTTAGGCCATTTGGGGATTTCATCATACATGATGCATTCTTCATGTTCTCATCAGTGGCATGCAGTCTAAACAGTCTCTGTTGTGTTTAAGAATTTTTTCTGGGACTGATTATTCTACTTAGGTTTAAACTACTCAGTAAAATACAATTCCTGAGAAAAACTCAATCAATTTACAGTAATTTGAGTATTTGTAATTTATTACTTTACATCACTAATTAAAGGCAAGCATGAACAAACACACACAAAGTGTGTGTTATTGTTGCTGAAGGGTTTGCTAATGAGTCATCAGTAAAGTGTGGATTTACTTCACATAACAACCAACAGTTGAGATGCATCATAGGCACACTGCATACATACAGGCACATATATAAAATGTTGTTGTGTAAATGTGAAACTTTTTTTTTTTAATTCAAGGGAAAAATGTTTCTGTTTTTGGCTACATTGTTATGTAAATGTAGCCTAAGAGAGTAGCCTTTTTTCTATGGTAAGAAATACATGAGAGATGCTATCATTAGCATTTGGTGATGATATGTTATTTTAGATTCTAGAAGAAACAACCTCTTTTTTTTTACTGATGCAATTTAAGCAAACTAATGTATACTTTGCTTCAAACAATAATATGAAAAGTTTTTTGCTTGAGCGACCTCTGAATTAAAGGTAGTGTAATTCCAACACAAGAGACAATCTGTTGTTCTGTCAGCTCAGATCAGAGATGAGCATCACACTCAGAGGTCAGAAGCTGCTTTCTGCGGCACGATTGCGAAAGCACACTGACTAACCTCATAATTAATGGCAGAAATGAACCCTTTGACACCACCATATAATGTTACACAGCATTTTTAGATCAAAAACTCTGTCTTTATCACCATCTCTGTCATGTACAAAAGCTAAATTAGCTTAAAGGGGTAATTGATCTATCACAGATTTTTATTATTATTATAGATTTTTTTTACTGTGGATGTCAGTGGGGCGGCACGGTGGCTCAGTGTTTAGCACTGTTGCCTCACAGCAACAAGTTTGCTGATTCGAGTCGCGGCTAGGCCAGTTGGCTTTCTGTGTGGAGTTTGTATGTTCTCCCCGTGTTCATGTGGGTTTCTTCCTGGTGCTCTGGTTTTCCCCACAGTCCAAAAACATGTGGCATAGGTGAATTGAATGAACTAAATTGGCCGTAGTGTATGAGTGTGTGTGTGTGTGTGTGTGTGTGTGTGTGCGCGCGCGTGTGTGTGTGTGCGTGTGTGTGTGTGTGTGGGTGTGTGTATGTGCGTGTGCGTGTGTGTGTGTGTGTGTGTGTGTGCGTGCGTGTGTGTGTGTGTGTGTGTGTGTGAATGAGTGTGTATGGGTGTTTCCCAGTACTCGGTTGCGGCTGGAAGGGCATCCGCTGCGTAAAACATATGCTGAAATAGCTGGCGGTTCATTCCGCTGTGGTGACCTCTGAAATAGAGACTAAGCCAAAAGAAAATGAATAAATGAATGGATGTCAGTGTATCCTATACCTCATTTATAGGTAATATCCTTAATAAACTATGTTTTGTTACTAATAACAAAACATCAAACTTAAACCGTGGTGCAGATGAATGAACACATTTTTTCTCCTCCTTTTAATTTTTCAGTTTTTAGTTTGCTTGTTGTGGCAATAACACCGATATAATGAACCTTCACAGCTTCACATCGAGGATGCCAAATGTAAGGATTTAGTTTTGTCAATCCACCAATAGCCCTAAATGAAATGTTAAGTCCTTTGGAGATGTGTATTTTGTTTTCTGGAAACGCGTGCTCTTTATTTGCGCCAAGTCTTTTTCAAATAACAATAAGGCCTTTATTTGCGTATCATAGTGACAGAAGAGGAGCGTTTGAAAAAGCCTGGTTTGAATTCCCAGGAGCTCTTGAGCATGTGCTAATGATTAACTTTTGGTTCTTGATTTCTTTGTGCAGTGCTTCAAGACTAAGAAAATATGTTCTGTGTCTGTGCAATTTGGTTTTTAGTTCCAACAATTTTTTTGCTTGAAAGTGTTTCTGGGGTTTCAAAAGAAAGCGTATAGTCCACTTTTAAGGGATCATGAATGTATTTCTTAAAGTAAGACAGTGCGGGTGAATATGGTTAAAAAAAATCTATCATTTATTACTAGAAATTGCCATTTGATTTGATATATATATGGAAACTATAAGAAAGTATACAGTATATGGCCATTTTTTGAGAAAAAGCCGTTTAATGATGTGTATTGTGTACAAAAACTGATTGTGAAGTGCAATAAAAAAAGATAAATAAAAAGCATTTAAAAGTGTATTTAAAAAAAAAAAAAATTGTCTTAGACTTGTCTTGTCTTAGCATATAGACCAATTTAATGATGGATATGTATTATTTCAAGTCAAATTTGAACACTCATATACTGTAGATAAAATGCTCCTATAAAACAAACAACATCTCGGTATCGTAGCTTTTATTCTTAGAATTCAATTGCTCTGCCTTTCATTTTTCCTATAATAATGTCACTAGCTATCCAGTGCATAAATATGAAAAAGCAAATAAATTGATATTGGCATATTACAGTCTAATATGATATTAGATGAGGAAGAAGATAAAGGTGGCCTGTTTTATAAGGCCTCTTGTACAGGCTGTGCTTGTCTTCTGCCGTCAGCAAATTAACAGACTGCAAAAAGGTCACCTTATATACCCATTTCAGCCCCAAAGAGACAGAGGTTCTTCTCCTTTGAACAAGAAAATCTACATAGTGTTCCCAGATCTGCCTGGTTAAAGCTACTTGATCCACATCCTCCTCCGTTGTCTAAATTGGGCCAGTGGGTCGAAAGCGGTGGAGTCTTGTGGAAAAGAATCAGTAGTTTGCATGGCTGTGGGCAGTTTCTATCAATCAGAAACACAACGCTCACAGGGAGAAGCCCAGGCTTCAGTCGAGTGGAACCGCTGTCTCAGGCAGTGATGGGAAGCATTTTATTAAAATGGATCAAATGATATGCAGCCATTCTTGCTGACAGTCAGCTCATAACACAGCTCATATTTATAATGTGAAGGTGATTTTGTTTATTTTTCCAAATGGTACATGCCAGTATAACTTTGACCCCAGCACAGACCCCAGTGTTTTGAGCTAATTAAATAAATAAAAGAAATACATAAACTAAGACTTTCTGAATGTAAGACACTTTGTGGTTGTGATGTAATATGATTCAACCTTACTATTTTCACTTAATAGTTGGTATATGGTAAAAATGTAAGTATACAGTTAAAGTCGAAATTATTAATATTAAATAATAATTAATATTAATGATTAATTATTATCATTATATATTAATTATTATTTTAAAAATATTTCCTGATATATTTCCTCTATATTTTTTCAACACATTTTAAACATAATAGTTTCAATGACACGTTTTTTATGAAAAAGAATTTCAAATAAAAAAGATTATTTGGGCTTTGCCTCGATGACAGTACATAATATTTTACAAGTTATTTTGCAATATGCTAGTATCAAACTTAAGTGCAATTTCAAAGGCTTAACTTTATTAGGTTAACTAGGCAAGTTAGCTTAATTAGGCAAGTCACTAGACAACAGTGGTTTGTTTTGTAGCTTTACTTAAAAAAATAAGTAAATAAATAATAATGTTATTATTAATATTAAACTAATACAATTTACCTTAAAATAGTTTTTTATGCTTTAATGGTTGTATTCCAGCCAATTAAAACAAATGGAAGACTTTCTCCTGGAAAATAAATTTAAATAGACAAATTAATATAAATATATATATATATATAGTGTAAATTTTCCTTACTCCATTAAACATCACTTGGGAAATATAAAAAAAAAAACAATTAAAGTTTCACAGGAGGGCTAATAATTTTGCCGTCAACTCTCTCTATATATATATAATTTGAAAAGCATCAGTTCCCCTTCATGGTGTTACTGATGAAGCTAAAAGCACCGAAACACACTTAGTTAGCCATCTCATGTTTTCCCTTTTCACTGTAATTAGCACAAGACATTTTTACAAAATATGTTTTCCATTTAATAACTCACACACACACACACACACACACACACACGCACTCACGCACACGCACATGCGCACGCACACACGCATGTTTGTTTTTGTGAAAATTGGGTACATTACATAGGTTTCCATTGAATTTATACAGCACAAACCGTATTTTGTATTGGCCTAACCCCACCCTACCCCTAAACCCAACCATCACAGGAAACAGTGTACAGCTTTACTCTCTGATTAAACTCATTCTGCGTCATTTATATGCGTTTTGAGAAATGAGGACATCAGTTGTGTCCTCATATTTCACCTCCTTTTTGTAATACCTGTGTCATATCTATGTCATTATACAGATTTGTGTCCTGACATGTCACAAAAACACGTACACACACATACACGCCCGCACACACATGTTTGTTTTTGTGAAAAGTGGGTACATTACATAGGTTTCCATTGATTTTATACAGCACAAACCGTATTTTGTATTGGCCTAACCCCACCCTACCCCTAAACCCAACCATCACAGGAAACAGTGTACAGCTTTACTTTCTGATTAAACTCATTCTGTGTGATGTATAAGCATTTTGAGAAATGAGAACGTCAGCAATGTCCTCATATTTCACCTCCTTTTTGTAATACCTGTGTCATACCTATGTCATTATACAGATTTGTGTCCTGACATGTCACAAAAACACGTACACGCGCATGCACACACGCACACGCACACGCACACACACACACACACACACACACACACACACACACACACACACACGCACACGCACACACACACACCACACACACAAACACACAGTTGTAGCTCCACCTGTGATCCTGAAACAAATATTCAAAATGAAGTCTCCTGTTTCTTCCTGCAGGCTTGAAAGCATCATGTTTATGTGTGTGTGTGTGTGTGTGTGTGTGTGTGTGTGTGTGTGTGTGTGTGCGTGTATGTGCGTGTGTGTGTATTTCAGCAGACACAGCGGCGTGTGACCTTCCACCTGCCGGACGGTTCTCAGGAGAGCTGCAGTGACAGTGGGCTTGGAGAGCCGGAGCCCAGCAGTGCTGCCAGCATCACCCAGCCTCTGCCCCTGGGCTTCCCTCAGGACGAGTACTATGAACAGACCTCACCCAACAGCCGAACCGAGGGTGACGGCAACTCTGACCCTGAGTCCAGTAAGTAGTGACCACTGGCCTTTACCTGTACATTTACAGCAGCACTGTGTCTGTAAGGGCCTCTTTCCAGACTAGGATGACAGAAGGATAAGCCATTCTGTTGTTGTTAATATGTGCAAAGTTATTTTCTTGTCTATGAACACGTCTGGTAGTGTCTTTGGTTGTTGCAATACATCTTTCTTGAACTGCTGTATAAAAGTTTGAGATTGTAAAGGTTTTTTTT
>CAIGQV010016735.1:19989679-20028876 GCA_903798115.1 Danio jaintianensis
CTTTATCTTCTTTCTCAAAGAAAAAAAAGGAAAGCGATAAAACCTAGTGAACCTGGTAAACTATATAATGTTCTTATCTCACAAAGGTTTTTAGTTTCATACTCGAAATCAATGGACATCCACTCCCATTCAAATGCTGCCCATACATTCATATCTGATCAAATAAATATTTTCCCCTACCTACATATATCCAACCTTATCTGAGGATTGTTTTTCCATTTGCATTGGTGCAAGTTCAGAAATATGCCCAGTTTAAAGTGTACATTGCTGCTAAATGAACATTATGCTGCCCTCTGCAATAGTGCTTTGCGGAGCAAATAATGCTTGTTTAGGCAGGTGTTTATTTGCTCAAGTTGTTATTGTTTAATGAGGCGCAAAAGAGCTGGTTAGTATTTACTGCCGGTCTACTCTATATTGCAGTGGCCATTAGTATGACCGACTGGTCTTTGTGAACATAAGCTTGATAGATCTTCTTCGTCATGCAGCATATAAAGCGCTCTTTGTGTTTGATTTTCGCTGTAACCCAGGGATGTAAAGGCCTTGTATCTTGAACACCGCAGGATGGTCCGGTGTGACTGCTGGACGCTTTGATTTCTGGGTTCATTTCGGTATCCTCATCAGGAAAGTGTAGGGCGACTGTGATCAGCAAGGATCTCTTCATCTCTTTCTGCCTTACACATCAATAATATGGGCAAATTACCATAACGTTATATGTGTTGTCTGAGCAAACACAAGCTTGAGGAAAAAAAGGAAAGAAAAGCACAGGATGAAATAAATTTCAGAAAGGGGCGACGCGGTGGCGCAGTGGGTAGCACGTTCGCCTCACAGCAAGAAGGTCGCTGGTTTGAGCCTCGGCTGGGTCAGTTGGCATTTCTGTGTGGAGTTTGCATGTTCTCCCCGTGTTCGCGTGGGTTTCCCCCACAAGTCCAATGACATGCGGTACAGGTGAATTGGGTAAGCTAAAATTGTCCGTAGTGTATGTGTGTGAATGAGTGTGTGTAAATGTTTCCCAGTGATGGGTTGCAGCTGGAAGGACATCCGCTGCGTAAAACATATGCTGGATAAGTTGGCGGTTCATCCCGCTGTGGCGACCCCAGATTAATAAAGGGACTAAGCCGAAAAGAAAATGAATGAATGAATGAACACCTGCAGAAATTCTCTGTCTACTCTCTAAATGAGACAATAGCATCTCTGACTGAAGCGCAAATGTCTTCTGGTTCTGCACTGCAGCAGAGCTGTGACACTCACAGCGTTGTGTAAGAATGAATGCATCTTCAGCTCTGCCCCTGCCAAGTTATTTACATGCACACGATGGCCAGTCTTTGCTCGTAGATTAGTTGTTGTTGAACCGGCCTGCTGTCTATGATAATGCAACATGTTCTCTCAAACCGACCTGTATCCATGCATTTAAATCCCTATTTTTCATATTAATGCGTACTTCTGATAAACTGGGGAGTATATACTGTCATCTCTTCATGCATACAAACAAATATATCTGTATAAAATGTGTTGGCATCCTGAATATATAGTCGAGTTATCGTTTAGGGAAAAAAAAAGCATCTGGCAAAAGGTACTGTATCTTGGTGCATTAAATCTACATAAGGAGGCGTTTTTTGTTAATTATTTAATTATCTCATTATGTTATTCTGTTTAAATGAGCATTATTTATTTTACAGACATACAATAGGGGTATTAGGGTGATAGAATTTAAATAACTACATGTAAATTTGCAATAAATACTGAGCAAATAAGACTAAACAACTCTGTAATTTATACAGAGTGAATTGAAAACATAAGCAGTAATATTTACAAACTAAACATTTATTCCACAGCAGAAATGAAGATGTGACAGAATCCTTATAAGAGTTTCAGCAACAGCAGTGAGTGAATCAGATAATTACTGTTTGAGTCATTTCATTAAAATGAACCATACAAATGAATCAGAGGTTAGTTCACCCAAAATATAAATATTTTTAATCATTATTTACTGACCTTGTGCCTTTCTAAACCCATATGATTTAGGATTTAATGAAATATGGAAGATTTTTCTCACTCTACTGAACACCTTCAGAAAGGTTCATTTAAAATAATTTTAAATAAATCCATAAAAAGCAATAGTCATTTTATATGATAAACACATTTAATTTAGGCTTTTTTTAAGTGTTAAAATTGATAATTGCATACACATAGATGACATAAAAAATAATATTCAGGGAAGCTCAATGTGCTTGCAAGACCCAAGAAGGTGTGTTGCTTTCTGTGACAACCAAACATGTTTGATATTCAGTTTATTATATTTGATGTTTTCTATGAATGTGCATTTCTCAGAAATCTCTCAAAATTGGTTAAACATATAATTATTTGTTCTAAGCATTAAGTTTGATTTCTGTGATATGCTGCATCCATTTTCAATCCCTTCAATATTGCATACTCTAGTTAGTCTTATGCTTTATTTATGGGAATGGTTAGAGTTGGTTTTATGGTTTTAAAAGTGATATGTAAATAAAGTCAAATTGAGGATAAGCAGAAGTCTTATGGGTTTGAAACAACATGAGGTTGAGTATTTAGGGCACGTTTACATGACAACAATGTGCAGAAAAGTTTTTTTCTCTGTGATTTTGGGAAAAGTTTTGCATACAGATGACAGTGTTGTCAAAATCAGCCAGCGGGTTTAAAATAAATAAAAAAACATGTTTGATGCATTCCAAAAGTTTGAAGTCTGTGTCTTTAAGAGAGATATTCTATTAAAACATGTTTCATTACCTCAGTTTAGTTGCCAAGCTGTTAAATATATATTTTGATAAAAATAATTTTTTCTCTACACCACATCACTTCTTTGAGAAAAAAAAGGCATTTTTAGTAAGTTATTCCCCAACTATAGCAAGTTAACAACTGACGTAATTTGTTATGCCTTAAGTAGTAATACATTTTTGATTCTCGAGAACACAGTATGTATGCTTAAGGCTATATGCAATTTAATGTATTATAAATGCCATTCCTGACATGCCCTGAACGGCTTGTGTACCACAGTCCACAATCGAATATTTCCATATCTGACCATGCATTTTTTGGTATATTATTTTTTCTGTACACTGAGCGATAACAGCAGGCTGGATAATAGGCTGTTTCTGTGCATCATCCTGTAGAAAAGACCAAACTATAACACTAGATGTGATTTGCATATGCTAAGTGATTGCTCTGTGGCTCATTAATATTCTGCAATGGATGCATCTCAGGCTTCATAAAATCAGCCTTGTAAATGGGAGCATGACGTTTGTGTCATTTGGGAACTGGGTTAATTGGCAAAGTGGACACCTTTTTTTCATAGTATATTTCTGTTTTTTTTCTCTCTCTCTCTCCCTCTCTCTCTCTCTCTCTCTCTCTCTCTCTCTCTCTCTCTCTCTTTCTCTCTCTCTCTCTCTCTCTCTTTCTCTCTCTCTCTCTCTCTCTCTCTCTCTATCTATCTGCAGGTTAAATTGCTCTCAGGTAATTCAGTTACAACAGGCAGCAAATGATAGCAAGGAACACACAAGGGAATTCTGAAGTCAATCTTCTTATCGCGCTGTTTCTTTTCACTTCAGCTTCATCCATTCAAGCAAGCCATTCTTTGTACAAAAAATCTATCATTTATGCTATTGTCAAAGCACAAGCTGGAAAAACCTGAAAGCTTCCAAACTGACAGCCTTATGAATAAACATCAGCAATCCGGCGCTGCTTAAAATGAAAAATACATCATGCACTTTTATCCCAAGATTATTTGCTGTTGTGCAAAAGCCAGATTGATAAAAATCATGTCATTTATTTATAATCAGCACTAGAGTGGGGTACGGTGGGTCGAGATGGAGTAAAAAAAGGCTGACGTGGTCCCCTTGAGCGCGGTGGGACCCCCAATGCGGACAGAAGCCAACCGTCTCATTTGCTCCCCATTTCCTAGCCCAAAAGTTCACTGATAAAAGCTGACGCCGTGGTTGAGAGTTCAAAATGAGAGATAGATCCCCTCTCTGTTGACAGACTCGGAGACTGTGAGAGGAGTGCATCGGAGGCGTAGGGAGCCCAAGACGGATTAGATATGGTTTTATCAATGAGCAGCAGGCAGCTGTAGCTGTGGCAATCGCTTATCTTGTCGTCTCAATTTGAAAAGAGTGAGAACAAGAGCGAGAGAGAGAGCAAGACGAAGGGGGATTGAAAGAAAGAACAGAGAGTACTGGTGGCAGACCCAGGGAAAAGGTGACGTGGAGCAGGTTTACGTCTGGAAAAAAGGTGGCGTGGCAAGGTCTCATGTGTCATCTGGCTTTGAGTAATAGCAGCTTGAAAAGCTGAGGATACGACAATGTATTTCTCCGCTCCTTTTTTAAAACAGCATCTTTATTAGACCGCCCGCTTTCGAAATAAAGTTCATGTGACATTTATGTTGCTGTTATTTATGAGGCAGGAGGCAATTCGTTTTATGGCTCCTTTTTTGCTTTGCCTCCCTGGGCTTTCTTTATCAGACGGTCACCAGTATACAGTAGCTTGCTCATTTTCGCCACACTTCTGCTCGGGGCGGCTCGAATTTGCCATGGCCTCTGGCCGACTGGCGAAAGCCTCAATTCTGCTGTTTGGCGAATTAGCATGGACGTTGGTTGTTGTCTGTCTGCCACCACCCTGTGCTTCCGTTCTCTCCAACAGCTGGCAGAGGGAAAAGGAAACTTCTCATACAATTAACGTTTTAAAATCTTCGCTGTCCCTTCAGGAGGCCAAACCTTTGTACTTCACATCAAACGTTCAAAATGTTATGAATTAAAGTGTATGTTTGAGATCAGTGCCTGTGGAATTGAGGTGAATAGGCAAATAAACTCATGAAATTGTGTCGATTTTAATATCTTTTTTTCTGGTTATAAATGGCTCGTTGGTGCATATATGTGATTATTTATTTAGAGTGTGGAGTCTAGCATTCGAAAGGAGGTGAATAGTGTGCACTACAACGTTCATTTGCCATAATGGTGTGCTTTATGATTGCATGAGTCACATTGTTTCCTTCCAAATAAGTCAGATTAATTACATAAAGGTTATTTATAGATCTGTGCTCGTGCAGGATTGCAATGTGTTGATTTATATCCTTAATAACCCTTGCAGATGTTTGACTGGTAGAAAAATGGTTGCAATTGCATTACGATTTGTATGGCCAGCAAGTGACTAAAGAAATAGCCAATGAATTTGCCTGCAAACAAGCTGTGCTCAGTATTACTTTTGTTATGAATTTATTTGTTTACATTGCACTAGCTAATATTGCCATCATAGAGAATATCTATTCATGTGTAAATATTAACCTTTTTTTACTAAAATCCAAACTAAAGTTTTAAGGCATTTTTTAAGGCATGTAAACTACAGAAATGTGATTTTGTGATGCCCTGCACACTGCATTGCTTGATCAGTCATTAGATGAGTATTTGGCAACCAAAAAAACAATGGTTACAGACAGTGGCAAGTGGCATCGTCATCTACTGGCCTGACATGTAAAGCATCATTTATATCATGTTTTTGTGGATCTGTGTAAAAGGGAAGTTTTTTGACAATAGCTTTTTTAAAAATGCAAAAGGGAATGTTTCTTAGTTCATTGTTGTCATGAACATGTAAGTGTCATTTAAATTATTCCAAAATAATGCACTATGAAAATGTACTTTTAACATACAACCCAGTTATTGGGCTAAAAATACTAACAATAATTTGAAACAATAATAAAACAAAACTAACCCAATGATCAGGTTTGTCCATATTTCACCCAAATTTGGGTTGAAACAACCCAGCATTTTTTATAATGAATATTTTAAAATGTAATGCGTTCATGCACAGCCATTACAGTCCTCAGTCACACAGTTCTTCAGAAATCATTCTAACATGCTGATTTGCTATGTTTCATATACTTAGAACATTTAAACATTTTGAATAGATGCTGTTATAATGCCACTTTATAGAATTTACACCTAAGGGAATGTACAGTATCTTATATATGCTTAATCAAGACATATATACTTTATGAAATGCCTTCATAAGAATTCAATTTGCATTGGAATGTAAAGATTTTCTACACTTCAAACTAACACATTTAATCTCAGGGAATCTCCATTTTACCAGCTTAAAGCATGTTGTCGCTGCGTCATCAAAAGTATTAGTCACTGAGAGAGATTTCCTGATGTGTAGCATATGGCCTCGTGTGACCAGCTTTGCCTTTCTAAGATCTAATCTGGCATATGAAAATAAATAAAATGAATTCAAATAAAGCAATCCCTTTTATTTATTCTAAATATAATAAGATTACAGTTTTAACGATGTCCCTACACTTTCAGACTAAGAGCTTTAATGTATACTTTCCCTAAGTGCATTCATGGGTAATTTTTATTATTGTTTTTTTTTTTTCACTGCAGTGTTTAGAATAAAAACATGCATAGCCTAAGAGATTAAATGCTCTCTCTCTCTCTCTATCTCGTTCTCTCTCTCTCTCTCTCTCTCTCTCTCTCTCTCTCTCTCTCTCTCTCTCTCTCTCTCTCTCTCTCTCCTTCATAAGGGACGCTACATAAAACACATTTTCATTAAAGCAAATCAGGTTTCCTATTATTTTATTAAGCTGTCAGTAATGAGCGTGTCGCTTAATTGCCAATCAAAACTCAAAATTGTACAAATCCGCCTCGTGTCCACACAATATTGATAACTGAGTTAAAGAATGTCCCATTTTTGTTGTTGCATCAAATCAATTTTAATCAAGTTATTTTTATATAAGTAGAAAACATTTTAAATGCAAGCAAACTGTCTACTTTATTCTTAATCTATCTATCTATCTATCTATCTATCTATCTATCTATCTATCTATCTGTCTGTCTGTCTGTCTGTCTGTCTGTCTGTCTGTCTGTCTGTCTGTCTATCTATCTATGCTTAAAAATATATATTTTTAATAACTGGTATGTAACACATTCATAAAATATTGATAATTACCACTAGGGGAACAGCTTACATATCCAAAACTGTTCTTTTGTCTCAATTTCAATAGATTACATGAAGGTTTAGTATAAAGAATGACGCCGTGGAGTAATTTCTGAGATATTCTGACGAATACATGTCAGTAACTGACTGTGAGTCCCTGGTTGATTTTGAGACATGCTGAAAAGCAAGCCATTTTAGCTGTTTTCCCTTTTCATCGTATACTAGCAATATTCTGACTGATTTAAAGCATAATATCTCACTTCGAGCTGTAATATGACACAACTGCATCAAAGCAGTGCCTGTTTTTTAACCATCATAGCATGTCATCTCATCCTCGGCCCAGCATGCATGAATGCTTGAGTTTAAAAGGAAGAAAAACAGACAAGGAATGAAATGTCTGAGATGAAAAAGCTTTTGGGGGGACTTGTATGCTTGTTAAAGGCCTTCAACGGGACACCAGCAATCATATTGGGACGGTCACTTGAAGCAAAGCATACTTCTCTTATGATTTTGTTTTACCTATTTCCAGCTGCTATATTAAGACAGTGTTAAATTAAACCATTGCCAGTGTGAATCTAAGCATTTTTAAGATTTCCATGACAGTTTGGCCCTTTTTTTTTCCACTTTGTCTTTGGCTGTTTCATGTCTAGTCCTGATCAGTTGGGATTTGATTGGTTTCATCTGTTTATCTGGCATTGCCAACAGGGTTTTAGAGAAGAGTTCAGTCTTTGAGCTGATATTGAGGGGAACCTGTGTTTAGTCTACTTCAAATGCCACTGATAGTTGTCTGGGGGAGACAATGTATTGATCTGGAAAGCACTAAAATCTCCTTTGTTTCCCTGGAAGAGGTAGGGATGTGTCATGCAAGAAAGCTCACAAAACAGTGTATTAAGCAGCTGTGTTGTGCTGCTGGGATGTAAGCCAGCAATTAATTAATTCAAACCACATTTACATTTACAGCAGTTCATTTTGATTCTAGTTTATTATGTGCTGTTTTTCATTGTTAATTCAAGTTTGTTCCTAATACGTGTGAATGCATACAACTTGAAATTTTAAAATATAGTAGATATGGTAACACTTTACAATACGGTTGTAATAATTAATGTTGATTAATGTATTTGCCAAGCCTAACCCTAATGAACAATACAATTATTACAGTTTTTATTCGTCTTTGTTAAGGTTAGTTGGTGGAAATAAAGTTGTTCATTGTTAGTTAATGTTTACTCACAGTCCATTAACTAATGTTGACCAAAAAAAAGTATATTAGAAATTAGACATTTTATATTATTTTATATCGTTTTATATCATTTGTTTGTTCATTTATTCATACATTTGCTTGTTCATTTGTTCATCCAGGGAATGACATACAAATTAATTAAATTATTTCAAATTCTGCTGTTGTATCTGTTCATTTACACCATACATTTTATAAATGCACCATCAGTCAGTTGAAGCCCTCCTAAATTATTAGCCCCCTGTATATTTTTTTTCCCCTGATTTCTGTTTAATGGAAAGAGGATTTTTTTCAGCACATTTCTAAACATAATAGTTTTAATAACTGATTTCATTCATTCATTTTCTTTTCGGCTTAGTCCCTTTATTAATCTGAGGTCGCCACAGCAGAATGAACTGCCAACTTATCCAGCATATGTTTTACGCAGCGGATGCCCTTCCAGCTGCAACCCATCACTGGGAAACAATAACTGATTTCTAATAACAAATTTTATCTTTGCCATGATGACAGTACATAATATTTTACCAGATATCTTTCAAGACAGTATTCAGCTTAAAGTAAGGCTTAAATAAGTTTATTAGGTTTATAATGGTGGTTTGTTCTGTAGACAATCAAAATTGCTTAAGGGGGTTAATAATATTGATCTTATTTTTTTTCTTTCTTTTTATTTTTCTTTTATTAAAACTGCTTTTATTCTAGCTGAAATAAAACAAATAAGACTTTCTAAATATATATAGAAAATACTGTGAAAAATTCCTTGCTCTGTTTTTGAAAAAGAAAAAACAATTCACAGGAGGGCTAATAGTTTTGACTTCAACTGTATATATCCCAAATCCTGCAGTTGTATCTGTTAATTCATCCTGTGTCTTCAAAATATTCACCGAATACACAGAGCAAATTTCCTTAAGCTTTTACTGTTTGAAATCATCAGATTAGCTTTTAATTAACATTTATAAAGGGGATTAAATAACTTTTTAATGAGGAGTAGATACCTTTTGCCGATAAAATATCCATAGCTTAAGCTTCAGTCACTAAGAATCTGTCCTTCAGGACATTATTTGGAGGCTCATTTGAAGTGCTTTCTATAGTATATGAACTCAAGTGCTGAATGAAAACCCACCGCAGAACTCAGACTGTGATTTCAAAGGCTCTGACAATTAAAACAGCTATTGGGTGCTTGTTAACATGTTCAGTAAGTCTCATGTCTGATTTGGAGGATGGATCAATAGCTGTCACGTTTGATTGCATCTCCAGATAAAGTATTCTGAACTTCAAACAGTAAGCTCCAAAGCACTTGCTCACAACTGGCTATCAAGCCCAGGTGTCTCATTTTTCTGACAAGCAGTGTGATTCTGAAAATCAAAATTACCTGGTCTTGAAAAAACGAAGACGAAAGAAGTACAGGTTCACAAAACTAGAGGATAATTAAATATGCATGCACTCTCTGCAATAGGAGTAATCTGAATGCCAGCCCAATCGACAGGTGCTGGAAGTTTGAAAGGGGAGATTTTTTGGGGGAGATTCTGAAGGTTGAACATGACTTTCAAAAGTAAACTTCAACACTTTTTTTAGGACTGTTACTGTGAAGTGACAATTTATTTTCTGGACCAAGGTTTACAGTACTCTAGAAATACTGGGTTGGGTCGAATATGGACCAACAAGCTAGCCTGTTTAGATTTCTGTTAACTATTTTTGTGTGTTCCTACCTACGGGAATACTGGTACACAGGTCACGGTTGGGTACGTACATATAAGATACGTATTGTTTTTCTATGTAAACATGGTTGACGGACGTACATGATCATTATACACTGGCTTCTTCTGCAGCACCTCACACATAAGTACTGCGTTTTTAAAAGGTGTGTCAAGATAAAACAGTTTCAGCTTTTACATGCAGTGGTGTTTATTAATGTCATCTGATTGTACCAATCAGAAAAACTTGAAGGCGGGACTAGCGTTGCAAGCTCGTGAGATGCATTCTTTGTAAATGGGTCCTCAGTTGTTGCACTGCTGTGTTTTTTCTGCCTAACTACAGTAACTGCACTGGCACATCTGGACTGAGTGTGGGAGTGCATGAACCGAACTGTCACCCCCATACTGTGATGGTTTGGGATGAATACAAATACCGTTACATTTATTTATATTTCAACTATTTTCTTTTATATTTATATTTAAACTAATTATAGTTTTACCTAACATTTTTGTAAATCTGTCATTTATAATTACAAATAATAAACCGTTTCAAAATGAAAAATCTGTTTTATTATGCCATGTTTGTACACATTTTTTTCTTTAATTCATAATTTACTATTTGTCAGCTGCATTAGAAAAATAATGTATTTAGCCAGCAAGAACAGAGAGAGGAAAAGATAAATGCAATATATATTCATTTCTAAAGCTGTCTAAGATACTGTATTGGGAACAGTTCTAATATATTTTACAGAAGTTTTCTAGAAACTAATAAAACTTTTTTTTTTTTTTACCTTTTTTTTTTTTTTTTACACCTACACTGTAGGTAATCCATACATAACATATTGGGCCTATAATGACCCAACTGGGAATATCAGTTTTTTATTTAATCTTATTTGGTCTTTTCCATTCAAGTGAATTGATGATTGATTAATTGATTGATCGATTGATTGATTGATTGATTGATTGATTGATTGATTGATTGATTGATTGATTGATTGATTGATTGATTGATTGATTGATTGATTGATTGATTGATTGATTGGTTGGTGGATAATTAATACAATCAAATAAATTAACAGATTAATAAAAGCAATATAATAAATAAATAAAACCAATACAATGAATAATCAAAATAAATAAAAAATAATTATACAATTTATTGTATTCAGCCGTGTACATGTTGCAGATTTACGTGTTTTCCCATCCTGAGACTGAGGATCTCAAGGATCTCAAGGATTTTTGAAAATGGACCAATCATGACCAAAACAGGGACCGGCTGCAAAGGCACTTCTGTTCTTGACACTGAGGCTTCATCATCTAAATGTCATTTTGATTACGCTTCTCCCAAATGGTATGATTTCAGTGGCCACTTTCATGTATGGTTGCCAGAGAAATATGTAGAGCAGCTCATTATCAAAGCATTAAAATGCCAGGGTATATGTCTTGGATACACATCAATTTTTCAGGCTCCTGATTCACTTTGCGAACAGGACCAGACTGCAGACTCCAGTTCCATCAATCAAGTGCATTTTGTTAGAAGTCTATCATCCCTCAGAAACACTCTCCTCCTTGACGTCTACCGAACCCAGTCTGCTTAATTCAGTGAAAGGCATATGTACGAACAGCTAACCTGCTTCCCCATACAGATGCAGTAGAAAAACACAGAAACCCACTGAAAAATTGATATGTTGATGTTTTATTAAATGCCATTTGTTACCGATAGCTTTGACAAGAATGTTGGACTCTTAGGATACTTTCACACAGCAAGCCTTAGCACTCAATTCTGATTTATTGCACTCTGATGTTTCAGATTTTTTTTTATTTTTAAGAAAACATCTTACTTGTACCCCTTTTAGAACCACATATGCCTTTAATCTATGTATTATGTATTTCTACAATTAGGCCTGCAACTAACGATTATTTTGATAATCGATTAGTTGGCCGATTATTATTATTATTTTTATAAATTTGTACTTATTGATAGTTAATTTAGACATTTTAAACCTTAAATTATAACAGTATAACTTCTCTAAATATCCAAAATATAAACAAACAAAAAGCAAAACAAGTGTTTTACTCCTATTATATTCACATTATGAAATTAGGGCACATACACGATGACAGTAAGATATGAAGCAGTGGGATTTGTTGAAATTTAAAAATGATAAATAATAGATAAACAAATATTTCTTTTTGAATCTGAGGCAGAAGTACAGGTAAACTTTCACTGCTCAGTGCACAATTGTAACGTTATTAGCCTTCCACTGAAAACCACAATATTGACTAATTGTAATACTCTACTGCTGCTGTTGTTTGTAGATTTTAAATATGTGGTGTCTCACTGTATTCTCACCATTTAATTTAAGCTAATCTAAAGTAATGCCATTTAATTAATCATCACTATGGCTTGTGAGGTGAAAGCTCAGACTTATATAGTGCGCAGGTCTTCTTAGATGCATTTAATGTAAAATTCTCCCATGCCTTGGAGTATTAGCGGAACATGCTTCTTCCTGCAATCTGTGTTGTGTCAAATTCAGTTTCCCATCAGTTTTGCGGTCTCGCTACGCAAACTGCATTCATGTACAGAGTGCGAGCACATGCTCGTTCTACCGTTTCGCAAATGACTACCCTTTTCGAGCATGCGCCTACGCTCTGTTCATGAATACAATTTGTGTAGTAGGAACACAGAACTAAGAAAAAAATATAGGGGAAACTAAGTTTGACACAACACCTGTTCTGTACCCTCCATTGTGTGAACAGCTGTGTGTCTTGTTGTCACATGAGCAACCCAAAGAATTGATAACAGCATTCGTTGACAACGAATTTCATTATCGATAATTATTGATATTATAGATTAGTTGTTGCAGCCCTAATCACAACAAATTGTATTTTTTTTTTCCATTGCGTGATACGGTGCAGTTCCCTTCGGTATGGCTCTCTTTTGAGGGATTTTCCAATGTCTTCCATATCTAGTACCCTGTATTTTTTAGTATCACCTTGAGTGAGGTTCCAAGTGAGCCATACCATTACCAGAACATGACATATACAGTCGTGGCCAAAAGTTTTGAGAATGACACAAATATTAGTTTTCACAAAGTTTGCTGCTAAACTGCTTTTAGATCTTTGTTTCAGTTGTTTCAGTGATGTACTGAAATATAATTACAAGCACTTCATACATTTCAAAGGCTTTTATTGACAATTACATGACATTTATGCAAAGAGTCAGTATTTGCAGTGTTGGCCCTTCTTGCAGGACCTCTGCAATTTGACTGGGCATGCTCTTAATCAACTTCTGGGGCAAATCCTGACTGATAGCAACCCATTCTTTCATGATCACTTCTTGGAGTTTGTCAGAATTAGTGGGTTTTTGTTTGTCCACCCGCCTCTTGAGGATTGACCACAAGTTCTCAATGGGATTAAGTTCTGGGGAGTTTCCAGGCCATGGACCCAAAATTTCAACCTTTTGGTCCCCGAGCAACTTAGATATCACTTTTGCTCCATCATGCTGGAAAATGCATTGTTCTTCACCAAACTGTTGTTGGATTGTTGGAAGAAGTTGCTGTTGGAGGGTGTTTTGGTACCATTCTTTATTCATGGCTGTGTTTTTGGGCAAAATTGTGAGTGAGCCCACTCCCTTGGATGAGAAGCAACCCCACACATGAATGGTCTCAGGATGCTTTACTGTTGGCATGACACAGGACTGATGGTAGAGCTCACCTTTTCTTTCTTCGCACAAGCCTTTTTCCAGATGCCCCAAACAATCGGAAAGGGGCTTCATCGGAGAATATGACTTTGCCCCAGTCCTCAGCAGTCCATTCGCCATACTTTTTGCAGAAGATCATCCTGTCCCTGATGTTTTTTTTGGAGAGAAGTGGCTTCTTTGCTGCCCTTCTTGACACCAGGCCATCCAAAAGTCTTCGCCTCACTGTGCGTGCAGATGCGCTCACACCTGCCTGCTGCCATTCCTGAGCAAGCTTTGCACTGGTGGCACTCCGATCCCGTAGCTGAATCCTCTTTAGTAGACGATCCTGGCGCTTGCTGCACTTTCTTGGATTCTTTCTGCCCTGAAGCCTTCTTAACAAGAATTGAACCTCTTTCCTTGAAGTTCTTGATGATCCTATAAATTGTTTATTTAGGTGCAATCTTAGTAGCCATAATATCCTTGCCTGTGAAGCCATTTTTATGCAACGCAATGATGGCTGCACGCGTTTCTTTGCAGGTCACAATGGTTAACAATGGAAGAACAATGATTTCAAGCATCACCCTCCTTTTAACATGTCAAGTCTGCCATTCTAACCCAATCAGCCTGACATAATGATCTCCAGCCTTGTGCTCGTCAACATTCTCACCTGAGTTAACGAGACGATTACTGAAATGATCTCAGCAGGTCCTTTAATGACAGCAATGAAATGCAGTGGAATTTTTTTTTTCAGGATTAAGATAATTGTCATGGCAAAGAAGGACTATGCAATTCATCTGATCACTCTTCATATCATTCTGGAGTATATGCAAATTGCTATTATAAAAACTTAAGCAGCAACTTTTCTAATTTTCAATATTTATGTAATTCTCTATGTAAAACTTTTGGCCACGACTGTACACACTGCTGATCAATGATTGGCCTGAGAGAAATGTCACTGTCAGCGATTTGTGACACGAAACAGCAAGCGCACTATATTTAAATAGTTAGCATCAGCCACTGCTGTATTGTTGGTTGGTATGCCAAAATCTTTTAATTCCACTGCAAGAAAAAAGCACCTGAAATGGCAGCTGGAAATGAAGAGGTCCAGACGTTCTTCTCATTAGCAGCCAAGGTGCGAATTCAGCAATGGATGGGACGACCCAGGATGAAAACGATGATGTCACAGCAGTAGAGGTGGCAAAACTATAAGAATAATCCCACCCGCTTTAAGCAGTATACTAAACTGCAGTTTAAATCCAAACTAAGCCAAACAAAACTGAACTGAATAAGTTTAGGCGTGCCAAACCATACCGTAAAGCACAGTGGAAAAGTGGCTTTTGTCAAATTAAATAGTGGAGCAGTTAGATGACATGTTAGTCAGGAAAACAATGACCTACCTTTTATTCTTTTGATTGTGAACTGTTACTAGAAACCTCATTAACAACATTCAATCAGTGGTCTTGTGTGTATGCAGATGTTGTTGGGAAATGTTGTAACTAGCTAGTTATTTTATTTTATTTATATTTTATCGTATGGTAGTTCAACAGAGAGTTGTGGCATTTTTTGGGAAACACACCCTTGACTGGATCATTTAAATCAGTGATTTGTTAACTGGAGACATGCGTCTGACCAGATCATTTAAATAAGTAAATCCTTAACCGGAGGCTATTGAATTTTTAGCAGCACAGAGTAAAGCTACCCATACCAGCTTCCTATATCTGCTGTCACATGGAGCTGCTTGAATAACCTTGTGCTTTTACATTAGATTAAACATAGGCTTCAGAAACTGGTTGCATGTGTGGTTGGCTAATGTTGCACAAGGAAATTGAATCATGCTGTGGTTGTTTTATTCAGCTTAATCTTAATTTAAGTCCATTCCATTTATTTGTTTAGCAATCTAAATGAGCGTGCTGTCTTTATTGTATTATTATTATTATTTTTCATTTGAGAACATTTGCTTCAAGAGCACAAATTAGGAGTATTTTACATTATTTTCATATAACGTTTTTAAACACAAATTATGCATGATTACTTATCATCGTTTAATATTAGGACAAAAGTGTCTACACAGAGAAGTGGGTCTCTGAAAAAAAGCTACTGTGAATTGATTAAAATGCATGTCCTCACCTCTTTCTCATTTTTCTTATGCAGACACTGCCAAGGATAAAGATGGGCCTCAGATAGGCTTATTGACCAAAATAACCAAGCGTCAATATGTCCTTTTAAAGCTAAACAGACTCAGCATCTTCAGGGTTGTATTTTTAGAGACCATCATTTTGTTTACCCATCTTTTTATTATTATTATTATTATTATTATTATTATTATTATTATTATTATTATTAATTGGTTCTTACTTATAAACATAGTTTTTAAGACAGATTCTTGAAAATCGTGTGCTATTATTCATATTCATGAAATCTGTAAACTAGGGCATTTCAATCTACCTCCGCTATGAGACATCTGGGACGTCTGGGATTCTAGAATTGATATATTATGAGAAAACCTTACCTATTGTTATATCAAATCAAAACAAAGCTCGCTTTATTTCCAATTTATCAATGTGAGGAGCGAGGCGCAGCTAATATGAGGTGATCGAATGTGAATAAATAATTTTTTTTAGCTCCTAGTCCTTTATCTCCGCGCAGGTCAGTCGGATGTAATCTGGGCGTGTGTGCGTGTGCATGCAGGAACCGGATTACTCAGTGGCACCCTGTGGTCCGGTGATCAATGTGAGCTCTGATTCTTTGATAAATTGGTATTCTCAAACAAATTGATGACTTCAGAAAGAGCTCGGGGCCAGTAATACAGACAGATGGAGTGTGGGAACTAGGGAGCTTTGCTGAGTGGAGAAAAAAAGGATTTCATTTGGGACACATGGAGGATGAATTAGACTTGCCCTGGCAGGAAGTGTTTGGGCTAACAAACTATGACAGGAGCTTTTGAGGGCTTGACACTGAACATGAAGGCCTGGCAGAGGCGTAGCCCGCGTGCAGAAGAGCTGGGGCATTCGTCACATTTGCCATGGTCAAGTTCGCAGGCCATGCTGCTGCTACTAAGCATCTGTGGGACCTCCGGGCTGTGGAGCACCAGGAGGGTCGAGCAGTTGCCTGCCACTTTGTGTGGTCTGCGTCAAGTCGAGCCACCAAAGTGCACCTCAAGCTGCCGAGCCGTGCAGCCTAGGAGTGTCCCTATGCCCTGATTCTCCCGCACACCTGCTTGGTTGCATTTATTTGCACTCATTCCAGGCGGTCGTAACTCCCAGGGGTTTCAGCTGTTCAACATCTGTCACACCATGCAAAATGTTCCATGTTGAACCAGATACTGTATATAAATCTTTATTTACCACATTGCAGCTTTCTAGTTAAAGGGACATAGACTTTATTTGGATGTCCATCAGTAGCAGTGGCACTGTGGATCTAAACATTGATTAAACTTATCCATTTAGCTAAAATATATATATTTTTATTTAATTGCTGTTTCTGTTTTTACCATTATTTATAGTAGATACACACCCATTTGTTATTAGTTTGTATACAAAAAAAAATAATAATAAATGAAACACAAACATATCTATTCATTCATTGTTAAAATCATCAAATTTATTTTAAAATGTTGCAGGTTTTGTATTTCCAAAATAAAATCTAACATACTTTCTGTAACAACACTTTCTCAACACTGTAAAAATGGCAATTAATAAAATGTTGAAAGAGCAAAATCTATATATTGTAAAAAATGTTAATTAAAGCACTATTTTTTATTTTTATTATTGAGTCAAAAAACAAATTCAAGCAATATTTTGAAAAGAAAAGAGTTGACTTTTTTTTACAGTGTGTTAAAATGTTTAATGGTACAACTACAAGACTTACAATCTTGTTCTGATAAAATCTTTCATTCTGCTCTCTGAATCAGGTCTACAGTGGCTTTAACAGAGGCAGCGTGTGTGTCCTTGATTGTGTAGTTGGCTTAACTAGTGGTCACAGCAGGAGGCAGATGTTGTCTTGCGGCATGGCCGTTCTCCTCTGCCACTTTGATGCCTGATGTCACTGTGCATGCAGGTGCACTGCTCTTCTGGGTTAACTCTCATCTCTCTCTCTCTCATGCCCCTGGTCAGAGCTGCAAGTGTCACACCAGGGGATATGCCCATTTTAGAGCCAGTGAGCTATAATAATTGATGATCAGACCTGCTGTCAGTATAAAAATGCAACTCCAAACGAGGCAAGGCGTACTAAGCTGCACACACACACACACGCGCGCATGAAAGAGAAGCACAGCATTAGTCTATCGCAAGCCCACAGTGAAGGTATGATGAGAGGGACAACGGAGGCCTATTGCGCCAGTTGATGAGGGTTTTGTCCTTGAAATTGTAGATTTGCATTCTAATGACGAGTGATGCTCTACTGATAATAGACGCCTTGATGCGCTTCAGCCCATAGATCTCTTTTACACCTCCACACTCTACAGTTTCAGTTAATTATGCATGTCTTTGTAGAGACACCGTGTCTCCAATGGCAACCCGCAGGTAGAGCCCATAAAGCAGGCCTCGTGTTTATCCAATGGGCCCTTATTTTCAGAGAAATGGGCCCGCTCCATATTGCTGTCTCATTTTTAAACTCAGCCGTGAAGAGGGTTTCATAAGTTAATAATGAGAGAACCTGAAGGAGCAAAAACACAAGCCAGCTGAGATTCATATCGCTAATATAGCGTCTTCCGCGGCACAGATGCCGCCGAGCCGGGCTGATTTTTCAGAAAGACGCATTACGCTGTGTTATGCTTCTGCTTAGTGCTAAATCAAAGCACACGTTTTTCAAAACTGGCCTGTCCTGTGACTAATCGTCCTATTAAGATTGCTAGTAGGCATTTCATTATGCCAAAGGTATTTTGAATTCATAAGTCTTAACAAACACAGTGTACAAGGTGTATCTAATTAGGCATTTTACACTCCATTTCTTAACAACGCTGGTAAACACTTTGAAGCTTGGGAACTGGATTGCGTATTTAGATCCCGGTGTGATGGTGCACACCTGTTCATCCCCTGTCTGAGAAACACTGGCCAGTGGAGCAGAGAGTCTGATTATACCCGCCTGTGCCCAAATGGCGGGAGAGACGCTTTTAATCATCCTCAGGAGTTTTGCGTCAGGATGTCTGGGTATGCACGGACATGGAGCCCTTTCCCATTTTCGGTGCTTTTTAGAATGATTATTCCCATTATTCCTCAACTTAACTGCCCATAGCTCCACGCTCCCCGAGTCACTTCCATCTGTTTTACCTTTCGGAGCATCTGTCATGGCTTGCAGGGACATCCACCTCTCTAGTCGGAGCGACATGAGGACATCTGTCCCTACAGACAGCCAATCAGGATGCAGAGACCATTCTGTTAACGCTCCACTGGGCCCCGCGCCACGCTCACGCGCATTTGACACGCTATATCCAAGCAAATTGCATTCCTCACTGAAGTTAGTGTTTCTAATTCTTCACTCACAGCCAGTTGTGCCGGCAGATAATTTGATAAGGCCTGTCATAATGGTGTTGGCGAATCCTGATAAATGTGTCTAATGTTGCAGTGAGTACAGGCTGGAAAAAGAATACCCAGGATTTCCTGATGAGGAGTGTGAGCCAGGAAGACAAATGGAGAAAGCTGGTGTTCCTCGCTTTCGCATTACAAGAAGGAGTGTTTATCCGGTGGCACGTTTCAGGCTCCACTGTATGTTTTAATGCGGTCATGTGGTTTATTATAAAAATCAGTCACACAAATAGCTACACCAATTCATTTTCCATATTCTCCTACACAATGTCAGTACATCACCTCCCCCTCTTCTGGTCGTGTAGATACAGTGGGAATTCATTAGTCTGGCATAACTGTGATGCATTCCTTTTTTTAACAGCCACGTGACCGGGTTTGTTGTCAGACATAATACTATCTCTCTTAAAAAAGATAGTTCACCCAAAAATGGCCATTTATTCACTCTTGTGGATGACTTGTTTTCTTCTATGGAACCAAAAAGGAAATGCAGTAAATAGAATTGTGTAATGATCATTCATTTAAATGCAGTGACAGTGAATGAAGGACCATTAAAAAGATCTTAAAAGTGTCAATTTCACTGTATTTAAAGTGTTCTAAAGCATGTAAGATGGCTGTTGTTTAATTATAATTCCCCCAACCTGTCAGCTGATAACTATCAACAAGCTATATCAGATTTGTATACAAATCATTTATACTGGTTTTGTGAACTGAGGCCCTATTTACACCTTATTACAATGCACTTTAGTTGATCAGATTACAACTTCATGATAAATGAAAATCATTTACGTTAAAAACAAACACATGCTCTGGACAGTGCTTTATGTGGTGTTTTCATGTGGACAAAGATGTTAGATTTGTGATGTGTGTGGATATGGTGTGGATATGGTCTTTATTTATCTTATTTTGTCCCATTTTTACCAGTTTCCTACTTTTTTTGAGCAGAGGGTTGGTTTGATCTAATGTTATGAAACAAGCTTGCCCAGTTTACATATTAACGTTAAAGAAATTGAAAAAGACAACTGAAAATAGTATGAAAAGAAGCGGTTATCATTTCAGCTCTCTGTACACTGGGTTTCAGTTTGAATCAGGACTGATAGAAGTGTTTTTAGTTTTTTTTTATTTAGTTTTTTACCTTAAAACCAAACTTCAGACACCAGCATTTAAATGTCTGACTAGCTTGCTTCAACTACACATTAGATTTAGATAAGAATTAGATAAGTAAATGGAGTGAATGTGATCTTTAGTGACGTCACGCACTAGCATTTACACTGTGAAAGCAATCTGGTGTTTTCAATATCCTCTGGATGAGGTTGAAAGCAGACAAGCTCAAAACACTTTAGACCTTATTTAACACCTGTGTCTGGTGTTGTCCACTTGTGATTGGATTGTCAAAAACATATCTAAATACCAAATGTAAAAAGTCAGGACTTAAACAATGGTATAGTTACTCAAGATCCAGATCTCGAATTAATATAAGCTGTTTTCTCCGTCAAGCGTCAAGCTTATCATTGGAGAAACATTTTGATCTCAAAAAAACAGCTGTTAGATATTATGTTGGACAGCCAAGTCAGGAAGGCTGAATACCACTGCTTTATTGTCGGTTGGAGCTTGAACATTTAAAAATTCTTGAAAATTCTCTATACGTGTTCTACAGTAGAAGGTAATTTTCACACACCATTGGGATGATATTCGACTTTGGATGACCTATTCTTTTAAGTGTTTTCTTACTAAGGATGATTTCTTAGAATGAGGCTGTTTGGGAAACTGACCAAGCACTGACCTATGAATGCACAAAGCCATGGGTCCTTCATTCTTTCGCATCTACTTACGGTTTAATCTGTGTCAGATTTTCCCCTTCTGTTAAAATATGCTGTCTGTGGCTGCCAGTCTCTGTGAGAGTCTCTGCTTAATCCTCATGAATACATGACTTTGTGCGCATGAATAAATAAAAAGCTGCTTGGCGGGTAATTGAGGTGCCGTGCCACTAACAAACGAGGACACAATTTGTAAATGAGATATTCCCCCATCTAGCTCGGCGATGATTTATATCAAATTAAACCATTTACTAAAATTATGCAAGAGGGCTTGGGAACAGTCTCCTTCTAGCAGTTTTATCCTTTTTTTTTTTCCTTTTCTTGCTCCTACAGAAACAACAATTGTAAAATGTCCTTCAATTGCTCTGTATTGCGCTCAGTTGGTTAACCATAGATAAGATTTCTAGGTCTTTTCATTCACTTTCCCATTTTCTTTGTTTATTTTATGCTTTCATCTCATATCTTTACGTTAATGACAGACCTCTGGCTGTGCTGCATCACATATGGCCTTGCAGAAGCGGTGTCTCTAGTCTAATTTTGCAATGCAGTAATAACGCTATGATTGCTATGATTTCTTCAACTGAATACATCATTATAGTCGTGTACTTTTTTTTTTTTACTACCACCCATCCTTTGACATATCTACTCTATTTTATTGTGGTAATAAACATAAATTGAGGATTAAGAGGATCGACAGTTAAAGATTTGGTCATCAGAAAACTTTTTACAAATGTGCACAACAACCAGAGACACATTTAATTTAACCCATTTGTATTGTAACATGACATTTATGAACAAGTAATAACAGTAAAGGCATCATGTATGATGGTAACATAGGATGAATGACTCATAAAGAACTAAACCATTCATTAATGAAAGAAAAAAGGTAGAGTCTGTCTGCCACTAGGAAAAAAAGACCTAAACACTGTTTGGTGTTTAGGTAACTTTTTCTAAAATTACCCCAATATTAGAAAAACGTTAATCATTTCTTATTTTTGAATTTGCATGAAGGCCATATACTTTTAGGGTATAATATTTGGCCATCATGCAAATTTTGACCTGCCAACTATAAAACCATTTTTTACATCACAAAAACAACTGACACACAGATACACACTCCAGCAAAGACCCCTCCAAACACACGCACAATACAAATCTGCTGCTTTAACTTTTATGAATACTATTTTGCTCTTTACACTTATGCATTTACTTTTAGCATTATAAAATATACCATTTACTTTAGTAAACGAATGTTGATTAAAAATTGAGGAAAATACTGCACCCTGATGATGGAAAAACTAACTATTCACAGAGTTTGTAATAAAGAGGAAGTTGTTTCTTCATGCAAAATAGATCTGAGCATTGATTAAATTGAGCAAATTAAATTTAGCTGCTTTATTTGAAAGGTTTAGTGAAGGTGGGCTATTTTTGACCCGTAGGACGAACGGTGTTTACAGAATTCAAAGACAAAAAGAGAATTAATAGATTAAGTAATACATGAATTTCTATCAGTGAAATGTGTTATTGTTACAATTATTGGTCCTATTTTTCATTAGGTGGCTCTTTATATTATGTACTTGCATCATAAAAATAAATACAATGTACAAACTCGGTTTATAATGTATTGCAGAACACTTCTGGTGCTCTTGAGGTGGGATACAGGTAGGGTTAGGGACAGGTTTGGTGGTATGGGTAGGTTTAAGTGTGAGTTAAAGTGTAAGGGATGCTCAACACTCAAATGTAATTGCAGAAATTAATTATATAAGTAATTACATGCAGGTATCATAAGTACAATGTAAAAACATGTATTTAAAACAATAAGTACATTGTAAAAAATTATTAATTTCAGTGTAAGTACATATTAGTTAAGGCCACCTAATATAAAGTGAGACCCAAGTCTTACCAAAATATAGTATTAATATGTATTAATGTACATGAATGTACATAACATTAGTGTAGATTGATGTGTACGATTTTTGATTTAATTAATCATCAGTTCATGATTTTCAGAGATCATCTTGTTATATCTTTAGTTGTTGAGACACATTAAATGTTAACTATTTTTCCATCAAAGGAATAAATACATTTTAAAATGTATAAAAATAGAAAACTGTTTAATTTTAGTAATATTTCATAAAATACATGTTTGTATTTCATAATTTATTGTATTGAATTTTGGGGAGGACTGAATAAATGCAGCTTTGATGACCATAGGTAACTTCTTTCGAAATTTTAAATAAATCTTACCAACCACAAACTTTTGAAAGGTAATGTAGCTGCCTTGATATTTTAGGTAGGGGGTCCCTTGGCATTTAAAATATTTGAGAGTTGGGCACAAATAATTCATTCTCAGCAAATTCCCCTGTGGCGATATTGCTTGCATCAGAAATTTCTCATATCTAGTCGGTCTAGAAAGCATCACTCTGGCCTGGATAAATCTCCTATCTCTCACTCCCTCTTAACATTTCTTTAAAACACCTCCCTTCTGTTTCATTGATTCATGGCATGTTCATTAGGCTTGATAACGTCCCACAATTTCCCTTAGCCTTTATTGTGTAGTATTGTCAGTAAAAAAAAGAAGCGTAATGAGAAAACAGTTGATGAGCTCGACATCCACTCTTTTGCCTGTGGGAGACCTCAAAGCAACAAAGGAATTGCTTACTCAAGATAAACCCAACACCACAATGTAAGCTAGATAACAAGGTTAACCTAGAGCAAAATGGCTTATCTTTGGGAAAACACACCTGTAGTAAGCAGTGAAATGTTTAAAACGGTGCTACAAGTACATTTAGGGTTGAGAGTAGCAGTGGCAACATGCCCATGGCCAGAATGCAATAAATAAATAATTTCAAGTCCACGGAGAAGCATGAGCCGTCTCTGATGTGGTTCTTCTGTTTGAAACAGTGACATCTTGTCAGCAAGGTGAGATATTCAACATTCGGCGAGTACATACGCTGAATACACAACAGAGCTCGGGCTTTGGCAATGGTTTTCGTCTCGGGAAATGTTTTCCATTAAAGCCACAAATGTTCGTTCACCGCGTGTGTCATTAAACAATGCGGGATTGTTGTGTAAAAGTGCATAGGATATCACAGGGTACTCCTTTCTCGCCGCTTTGTTCCTGGTGTCGCCAAAGTCTACATGCAGCGCGAATCCGTGATTACTCCGCATGCTCCAGGGCTGAAGAAGAATAGCGTGGCAGGGGAGACAATATGAACCTTGTCGGCTGTTATGTGTTTAAATGACTGCCATCACCAGAGGATGAAATAATCAAAGCCAAATATAAAAGGATATCACCTCGTTGCTGTCAGCCGCTCTGCTACACATTTTGCACTGTTCGATATCCCACAAAAGCAACTCTTGAAGAAAGCGGCATTGATTTCATAGGTCCTGTTCCATCCTCGTGCCCTTGTGCCTAGTGCTTGACCCACTTATTTTCTCATCTTTCCTGGCCGCCTCATGAGGGTTATGCTTGCCTACTGCTTTTCCCATTACAAAGTGGACGCCTGCCAAGTATCCTGTACAGCCTCTCTCCGAATGAGTTAGGTGATACCAGCTCAGTTAGTCAACATCATAAATCACCAGACAAATTGACATATGTGCCACAGGAGAGCCGATCCTTAAAGGAGGGCTGAAGACCACACGCAGCTACAGAACCTCACGATCATCACGGCGGCGAATAAATATTGACAAAGCGTTAAGTTAAGATATAGCATCAAGCGTGGCATTTAGCCTATCTCAAGTGGATTGTGCTCAGATGCATTAGGTGTGCTATTGCCGCCTCTTATAATACGTCTGGGTATTCTTACTGCTCTAATGCAGTGCTTCCAACCCCTCCTCTTCTTTAACAATGTCCTAATTTTACATAAGCGCATGATTTACGCTCTGAAATTATTCATGCACCGCTCTGGGTCAGATTCCCTTGCATTCTTTTTCCAATAAAAATAAAACACAAAAGGTGACTCTTAATCGCCTACAAATGGCTCATTAGAGCGATTACCTGTTTTCCAATAATGCAGTTCTCTGGGTTCAAACTTCCCAAAGCTCGTTTTCCATCATCTGGAGATACTTCATCCAGACTGCAATAACACATCCAAATATATTGTTCTTTTAAAGCCTTGTTACATGGTTATGGCTTACAGTGCTGTGCAATGAAGTAACAAGACAATTGAGGAAAAAAAAAGTATGTATTCAAAAGCAAAAGTGTTTTGAAAACAACTGGTTGCATTATTACTTATCATAGTACTTATTATCATTCAGTGCTTAACTGATTAGACTACCTGCCAATAAAGAAAAAATAGTAATATTTAAGGAGTTTTAAAAAAAAACTTTGTATTGTAAAATTCCCAAATTTGAAC
The DNA here is from genome assembly GCA_903798115.1 of Danio jaintianensis. Lineage (NCBI taxonomy): Eukaryota > Metazoa > Chordata > Actinopteri > Cypriniformes > Danionidae > Danio > Danio jaintianensis. The sequence continues at coordinate 20,014,938 of CAIGQV010016735.1, forward strand.
TGCCACTTCTCTCAGAATTCAGAGAATTGAAACTTTGTATCACAAATAAATATAAGTTATAAAATAATAGTAATAATAATAATAATAATAACAATAATAAAAAAAATAAGAAATACTTTACTGTGATAAGACTTGTGAGACTTCACTAGCGGATTAACCAGAAACATAATAAATGAAGAGCAACTGTGGCACAAACCTTAAATTTCTGGAAGTCTGATACATTTAGGTAACAGTCTAATAAATTGGGACTAATGCATATTTAGTTCAAGACAACATATCTGTCCCTCAGTCATTTGATTTAGTTATCTCTTGGAAGTGTTTAAGCTATAATGCTAAGTCCCTCTGAAGGCTGCAGATAAATTTGCAAAAGGACCAATGGTTGGCTTGGGGCAGGAGAGATTCCTTTATATATTCCTTGATTATCTCTTCTAAGCTGTGTCCTTTCAGGACATTCAAGAGGATGGGTTTGACTGGCACAGAGGAGACATGGGTTTTCATATCTCATTTCATTGTGAAAGGAAAGAAGCCCCTTAAAGGCACTTTTAGAATTGTAAATGCAAACATCTCTCAAGTTACACAAGCGGCTGAACTGTCCCACATTGTTATGCAAATAGTAGGGCTGTCAATCAATTACAATTTTAATTAAATTCATTATTTTATTGTAATGTGTGGTTTAATTAATCACATTAATCACAGTTAATTAGATGAATCAGCATTTGCAATTGGAAAGCCCCCAAATGGTATTCATTGGCGCAATGACTACAGCATGTTTAAAAATGACAAAAGTAGTATTTATTATTCTTAACTGTAAAACTTATAAAGTTTAGGGTCAAAATTATTTATTTTATTCAGTATACATTGTTTTAACTTGAAGGTACATTATATTAATATATTAATATATTACAGTGTAATATATATATGTGTGTGTGTGCGTGTGCGTGTGTGTGTGCGTGTGTGTGTGTGCGTGCGTGTCTGCGTGTGCGTGTGTGTGTGTGTGTGTGTGTGTAAAAATGCACAGCTTTAGAATTACAGGACAATTAGCTGTCTCCTGTCTAGAAAATGAAGACAAAGTATAATTAATAATCACCAATAATTCATTGAAACCAGCAGTTAAAGAGAGAGAAACTGATGTACTCTGTATCGCTCCCATGGATAAGTCAATATAGCAGTGCAGTTGGGCAAGAGTATGGGATAATTGTTGTCTGAATGTACGCCTCCCATGAGTACAGCACAGAAAAAACACACTCTTTTTGCCTTCACGCAGAGATCACAGTGCTTTTCAGCCACACAATATCAAAACATGTTTAAAGGCTTATATTCTGAAGAAGCCATTTGCAAAGAAGTACTATACATATATGAATACAATAATCAACTTAAAGAAACATTCTCAAACTCTACTCAAAGTGTGTGTAGCAATCTTAAAAGTGATGATTCTTTGTATGGCGCTCGTGAAATCCTTTCTCTGTGATCCATTCATTGCAATGGGATTTGCATTTGGATTTGAGCAGGATTTCAGTAAAGAGTATGATTGCTCGCTTTGCTGGTTAAATGTTTAAAGAAGACATGCAATTTGAGTTGGTGCCGAGCTCATCAATATGAAATTGGTGCAGAGCTGAGAGGAGAAAAAAAAAAATAGAATGAGACAGCCTGACACACCTCCCTTCCAAATCCAGACGCAATCCATTTTCCGAATCCTCCACCTGTCAAGATTAGAAATTGTGTGGAGACAAAACTTCTTACATGGATTTTGGCTTGCCTTTGAACATGACGTCTGTGAGGAAGAGGGACAGGGGGGAAATAAGAGAGTTCATACGTGCTGTGATGTCATGTTTCCTATTTTGGCTTTTGATAGCTGGAATTAAAGGGGCAGTTCACCCAACAATTAACATTTGCCCTTAATTCACTCATGCTCAGACTGTCCAAAATGAGGTGACTTTTTGTTCTTCATTAGAAGTTTAAAGGCATGGTATATATTTTTTGTCATTAGAGGCCGCATATTCACAACAAACACGTGTAGATTGATTACGCTATGACTGAGTGTGGAATCATGGGAGTTGTGGTCTTCATTACATCCTAAGGAACTCCTGCAGAAATCATGTTCATGGATGAGCTAAAGTATTTAAAACTCATTATCATGGTATTATGAAGCAGACTGAGGCAGAAAGGCATCAAAGCAAAACTAGACAGCTGAAACAATTGATAGTGTGACACAATACAAAAACAGCAGAGCTTTTATTATGCCACACTGCTGTTTTATCAACTAAATACATTTTAGGGGTCTGTTATAATGATAACACACAACATATTAACACTAGAGCTACCAGAATTCTATGACTACTAGAATAGTGACCATAGTGGTCATTCTGATCGTTCTCATTTGACATCATATTGTCATGTCATATTTACATGCAAAGCTTCTACTGAGATATTAGAATTAAGCTTTGAATGCTGTCATCACATTTTATGAAATCAATACCCTGAAAATGCTTTCTTGAAAATGAATTACTAGACCCTCCTCCATTTTAATTACTTTTGCATCTCACGTTCACATCACAAGCAGGAGAGCAAGATTTTTTTTCACCGGACTGAATAAGTTGGTTTGAAACACGTCTGGATTAAAGTTATGTTTTTGATACCAGAAATTTATGTTTATGTTAGCAGGAAGTTGCTTGGCAACAGAGGCGCATATATTTAAATGCATGGGGAAAGTAGCAGACACTGGAATGCAGTATTTAGTAATTCAAGAAATACTCAGAACTCTTTTGTGTTTTGTAATTTTAATGAGACAACAATGTTAGAATACACACATATTTAGAAAAAAATCTGAGTATATATATGGGTTTAATTTTGACAAATTATTAAATTATTAAATTTGCAAACGGTCAAAATGACTGCCTTTTCTATAAAATCAAAATTGATTATTTCTCTGGATTTTAACGTTCTTCAAAACATTTGGGATGATGTAAGTACATAACTCAGCAATATACAGGTATAGCGCTGTTCTAGTGTTTTTTGGGGATATTTTAATGAACAAATATTACATATTGTGCCTTTAAAAGAAGATTTATAGCTGAATCTATGGCCCTTGGTGATTCATAAAATGCAAGTCAATATACCTGGACTTTGAAAATCAAAGAAAAAAAAAACATAAATGTAAAATAAAATGAATGCCTGTGGCTCGTAATGATACATTGAAGCAAACTAAACTAAAAATAATTTTCTGCATTATTATCTGTAATCCACAAATTCACAACAAACCCTCTAACCCATCTATATTATTACAGTAGAAGAGTTACACCCAAAGTTTCTTTATTGCTATGCTACAAGCATCAAATTTCCTTTTTTGTAGAAATTTGACCATATTTTCTTTCTATGGCAAAAAAAAAAAACAGCACTTCTCCTTACTGCATGTCCTGCCTTATCCTGAGATCATTTAAAACAATGGAGTACTCAATACTGTTCAATATAAATATTACATTTTGACAGAATAGTTATAAGCCTGGCATTGTACCTTCTAAGTCACAGTCCATCATGCAACAACTTGCTGTGTCTGCACTTTCCCACAAAAGTTATGATTGATAAAAATGTCTTGGTACTCATTTAAAGTACAGTAGCTGATATCCATTATCCCCTTCACACATGCACATATCAACTCTTTGTGTCTATTATTGATGTTGTTCCATCTCCTCCATTTCTTTTCTGACTGTTCTTCCCGACGCCTTTTGAACAAAACCAAGTAGTTTTATAACTATTTAAAACATATATGAGAGCTGCTTATAATTTGTGCTCACGTATAATTTGTGCGCACGTATAGTATGCTTTAACAAGAAAAACAAATTATGTAATGTGTATAGCAATGGAAATAGCAATGCATACCAGCTAACTACTTGTGATTAAATCATTGACAACACTATATAATACCAGCTGGAAACAGCCAAAAGGTTCAAGAAAGTGAGAGGAATGCCTGATTCCAATATACAGCATAGGCATGTTTTTGCTTCTGTTTTTCTTTTTTTTTAATGAATAGTTTTGAATAATTACTTCATGAAGGTGGCATATTATTTTTGTGTGCATAGATTTGAGTTTAGCCGTTCAAAGAAATCTATTTCAATCTCTGTCCTATCCAGTAAAATTAGCATTCTACAATGTGGCTCCCCCCTATATTAGTATGGATATATTGCATCTGCACTTATAAAAGACAATTTATTCTGAATTGAAACTTGATATCACTTACAGTCCCACAAAACCAGGTGAAAATGCAGTAAGCATTCATTTTTTGGCCTACAAGGAAGCATATTTTCCTATCCCCAATGGAATTCGGCATATAAAATAGTTAGGCTGCGCCGTTACAATATGCATCTTTATATATTGACGGAATATATATTACCTCAGCCATTCTGTTTGGCTTGAAATAACTCAAATGCCCATGACACATTGATCCATTTAATTTCAGGTGCTTTTCATGCATTTTCTTTTCTTCAGGAAAACACATATTTAAATTTAGTGGCTAAGATTTGTAGATGCTGTAAGACAGTTCAGTCACAGCAAATTATGGTGTGCCGTTGTCCTGAGGGCTGAACCGCATGCATAATTCTAGTCAAATGCTAATGACCACCTGATAGTTAAAAGAGGTTGTAAAAGAAATGGCACATTGGGGAAAAAAATGCATGCTATACTGTCACTTTTATATCAGCATTATGTGTCTTTGTAGTTTTGATGCCATCAATCACGGATTAGTTATAGCTCTGGTCGAGCACAGCGGGCCTCGCACAAATCAAATGTCAGCACTCGCTAGTAATTTCTAAAGACTGTCAAAGGCCAACGCAGTCTCATCAAGTCCTACGGGAGATAAAAAGCATATGGCGGTGGACGGAGACGAGACATCCGTTGTGTTGACAGATTTGATCGCGAGTGACTTTAGCACACCTACAAGCCGCTCGTATCGGGCCATCATGCCCTCTGTGAACAATGAGAGTGATGAATCTGCCGTTATGGGCTTTCATGATGCCACTGAGGCCAATCTCTGGGAACAGCCGTTAAAATAACACACCACATGACTGGGCCTTTTTAACAAGCTCCGAGACATGAGTTCAGGGAGGGCTTGTGCACAACCAGAGACCCAGGTGCACATTTGTGTCTAAAAACTGTACGTCCTGCTGCTCCCCGCTGACCTCCTCCACAACACTTCATCCTCCGCGGTGTGCCTTTTGCGATCATAAGGTTACAGCCTTGCTTTTTTAATTAATTATTTATTTTTTTATCATTATCTTCTTCCACCAGTGCTTTCCCCTCAAGGCATTGTTTTGCAAAATAAGGATATCGGAAGGCAAAAAACAGGTCGTAACTGTTTTCTTGTAAACTATGAATACAAGATTAAAACAAGATAAGTGGACTTGAAAAGCACAGTTGTGTAATATAATAAATCTTGTTTTCTGAGGATGCATTTTGAATAAGGGGGCAAAAAGGTTGTTCCTGTTTTCTGGCACCAAAATAACTTGATTTGGGTTATAAAGGTTTACTGCTAAAACAAAGAATGTACTTTGTTGTTTTGATAGTATATGTTTATGAATAATAATTAAGGTAAAAAGATGTTTAAATCATTTATTAATTAAATATTAATAAAAACACTATTAATTAAGTCTTTCTTGTTTTAAACATATGCCTAATTAAATGCTGATTTACTTTTAATTCAAGATAAACTCCACTTGCAGTTTGAGTAAGAATAAGAAGGATATCATTTCTGAAATTAGATCTCAATAAAAGCTTCTGTGCTCAATAGATATATGTATTTTTTTACCGGAAATTAGCATTTTGTTTAAACAAAATGTTTCTAAGTAAATCCTAAGACAAACAAATAAAAAATAATGATAATACAACTGTTAATGCAGATAAATTTGACAAATTGACCATTTTAATTTGATCTATTTACCACTCTTTTTTTCTTTTTTTGTAAAACACCCTAAAATATGATTTTTTTGCAAAACACATATATCAAAAGTCAAACAGGTCATAAATGCAAAAGTTATGAATCAGTATTTTGTCTTAAGACTTTAAGTCTAAAATATTTAAACATGTTGTCTTGTGAATAACACTTGTGTACGATAATAAATCTATTTTAAGAGAACACATTTTGAATAAATTGGATGTTGTTGTTTTTTTCTTTTCTTGTTTCCTAGCACAAACATAATTACAGTGTTTATGAGGTTTATTCTTAAAACAAGAAAATACAGTTTGGCAGTTGATGAGAGAAACAATATTTGCAAGACATTAATAACTTTAGCAGTTTTACTTCTCATCTAACTTCATTCTTAGCAAATTAACAAAATGGTTTTATGCATTTTAAATATAGATGTAATTAAATGTTGTTGATCTAGTGTTAAAACAAGAAAACTTTATTTCCCAACTGAGAATATACATTTTTTTCAGAATATATATTTCTTTGAAATAAGATCATATAGGTGTTTGCTTTTTATGATGATTTATTTTCCCCAAGTGTTTCTGAGCCTAAACCTCACTAAATACTTTTTTTATTTACTCTGAAATTATTTACTCTGAAATCAAATGTTTGTTGTTGTTTTTTACTTCTTACCATATGCAATTCACATAATTTTTTTTTTTCTTGGTTTATGTCTGCCCAGACAATCAATCAATCAATCAATCAATCAATCAATCAATCAATCAATCAATCAATCAATCAATCAATCAATCAATCAATTGCCAATACATTAAGAATAATAAACTTAGTACAGGATATGCTCTAAAATCCGAAATTTGTCCTTAAAGTTGTGATATCTTAAGCAATATTGTTTGTCAAAAAATTATTTCACTGGAAAACAAATCCAAAGTACTGATTTTTTTTTTTTTTAAGTCTTTTTTTTTTTTTTTTTTTGCAGTGAATTCATTTTCATGGATTTGCTAATATTCACATTACAGATGTCATTGTCCAACTCTTTGTCTTTCCTACTCAAAGGACTGAAATGGAAAGTCCAATATAATCAAATTACAGAAAGCTCTGTATTGAGATACATAATGCCCGAGCAGAAATGTGATGCGTATTGTTCGTCTATTGGCATCAGATGATGAGCTAATCTCTTTGAAGCCATTCTCCTTTCATCATTAAAGTGGCACGCTCTGCAGGCAGCCAAAATAAAGACAGCCAAATTCACACCAAACTTACAATATTAGCCGTTGTAGGAGCCAGTACGGTAGTTTCAAAATCAATTAATTAAAGGTATAAATGGAGGAGCTCGGAAGGACCCATGGGGCATGGACATTTGTAGGTATTAATGGTGCTGTTGTGTGAAACAGCCCACAAATGGTCTTTGAAAATAAGGAGCAAAATCTTTGCCCAAGTCTCTACTTTTGTTCTTTGTCTTCTTCATCTTCTTTTCTGCTTCTGTTTAACAAGCTCGACGGCAATAATAATGTATGTTGTGTTAGTACAAAGCATCATCATTATAAACCGACATACAAACGGTCATTATTAATTCATCCATGGACAGGAACGTCTCGAATCGGCTTTTATGCACAGCAATTTACCTCACATCAGAGAAGTTTTTTCAGAGGATTGTTGGGGTAGATTGAGCATAGCTTTAAAAGCCTATCAAGAAAATTGCTGGGCTTGTTCACTGACCTTAGCTGTTCTGTAGCGCGACCAAGTTTTGACTGTTACTTGGCGCTCTGATCCTTGCCTTTAATAATGTTCTCCAGCACACCTACACTTGCTGGGCTTAAGCAGGCTTTCCACAAGCCATCCTGACATGATTGATTGGGCTAGAACCTGCCAAATGCATGGCTTTGATAGCTGTGATGTCAGTGATATATTGCTGCATTATCTGATTGCATCACCAAGCTGAACTGAAACAATGCATTCGCTTTGGCTCTAAAGAATGTGCTGTGAAAGCATTAGTGTGTTGATTTGCTCGTTTGAAAATAAAACAAAACCGAAATTGGGGATTGATGCTGGCCAGTAATGTGAGGTCTAGGGACCGCAAGGAGGATTCCATGGGTTCTACTGACAAAATATTGCTATTATGATAAGTGCCAAATGGATACTATTATTAACTAAATGTTTTTAATCAGTATTTTGACTTATTTTTCTATAAAACAAGTTTATTTGAGAAGCGTACTTGCTTACACTCAATGAATGAATGAATGAATGAATAATATGTTTATCATAATTTACAGCTGTGGTTGCCAGAACTTTATTGCTAAAATGTAATAATAATTATTAATATTATTATTATAATGAGTAGCAATAATATATAATAATATAGTAGCAAATAAGTATTGATTTGTTTGTTTGTTACCTCGACAATACCATTTTTTTTTTTTTATCATTTGTATTTTTTTTAGTACAGTGACAACATACAGTATATCATCAATTGCGTTTTAAACGCCATTTGATATTTATATCACCAAGCTATTATTATTCACATGTTATAAATGCATCTTAAAACTGATGTACTTCTGATGTAGCCACTGTTGCTATAGCAAATCGGAATCAGCATAGCAAATGCATTGCTTCTAATAAGCACGTCAATGTCACACACAATGTGACCTTATTTGAAAGGACTTCCTGTTTCATAATACATATTAAATGAATGCTATTATCTGTATGTAGCAGTGCAATATTTCTTGCAAACCTTTATAGCATCATAAATATGGTGTGACTTACGTCTGTAAGTAAAAAAAAAAAAAACTGCCTCACAGGACACGATTCAGATTCAGAACCAGCTGGCTGCCTTCTGCAGCTAGAAGATTATATAAGGCTACCGTTGTCCAACTTTCACTGAAACAAAAGAAACATCCAAAAGCACACTTGTTCTTACATATTGTATTATTACTATTGTATCTGCTAATGGAAGCTAATCAAACATAATTGCCACTACTGCACTGTTGAAAGGATAAAAACCATAAAGCATCGTATTGGTCTTATTTATGTATTACGGAAATGATAAGTTATTATCTGAAAATTATGTTTGTAATGTTTTTACTGAAAAAAATAATAAAAGTGTTGAGTTACAGCTCAATGTAATTGCATTAGCTCTGACTGAGTTGACTGTTGTCATTCACACACTAATTACAGTACTTGTGCAAATTCTTAATAACTAAAAATTACAGTTTCTGCCTCTCAGCATCTGAAGGGGTTTCTAAGTTTAAACACTTTGTTCCTTGTCAGCAAATTTACTGGTACTGTTGTTTTGTGTTCAAAAACAAACACTGATGGAAGTGCATCAATCTCAGCTGATTTATACAGTAACTTCACTGTTTGGTTGAAATTTTCAGTCCGAGTGACTGCAGGAACATGGATGCTTTTCCTTTTGTTACGCTAATGTTATCTCCAAAAGCAATTGTTGTTATTCAGATTGGACCATCCATGAGATCACAAACTAATGGATGGCTATTTATTCATTAAAACAAAAATGCATGAATGTAATTTCACATCACTTCAAGCTGCTTGTCTGTGTTGAAAATACTCCTGTCCATGTTTTCTTAAATAGGACATGAAAATCGTGTTTAATTTTTATAATCAGATAACACTGCATCTACAAAGCGGAAAATGTGAGAAAGGACAACCCAGTAACTTTGTTTTGTTAAGCCTTTTTTCAGTTATTGAGATTTCACTCTACTAATGATGTATGAATGGGATTTTATTATATAATACAGCACAATAATCCTTATGTTTCTTTTCTTACAATACATATAATAATTAAGTTTCCTTGTGAGTTTGGGCAGCCATTTCTGTTAACTTGTTGTAACAGATACAACAAATGAACATAAAAGTTCCTTAGCCCATGATGGCATTGTGTTGGAATTAAATTTATGAAGGAAATGAAAAGTGTCCGTAAATTGTTATAATATAATTGATGTCAAACTACTTTAGTTAGGCTGTTACTGAAGGATTGGTCATTACCAGCACTTTGTGTTCTTGCCACAAAACCAAAACAAGTATGTCAAGTTTTGTGACTTAAACTTTGTATGTTTTGAGAAAAAAAAATAATAATCCAAATTTCCATTCTGAGTGTGTTCATTACTCTTCAATGGTGTGAGATTCACTTGTTTTGTTGTTTCTGGAGTGTCGTTATAGTACAGTTGTGGCCAAACGTTTTGAGAATTACATAAATATTGGAAAAGTTGCTGCTTAAGTTTTTATAATAGCAATTTGCATATACTCCAGAATGTTATGAAGAGTGATCAGATGAATTGCATAGTCCTTCTTTGCCATGAAAGTTAACTTAATCCTGAAAAAAACTTTCCACTGCATTTCATTTCTGTCATTAAAGGACCTGCTGAGATCATTTCAGTAATCGTTGTGTTAACTCAGGTGAGAATGTTGATGAGCACAAGGCTGGAGATCATTATGTCAGGCTGATTGGGTTAGAATGGCAGACTTGACATGTTAAAAGGAGGGTGATGCTTGAAATCATTGTTCTCCCATTGTTAACCATGGTGACCTGCAAAGAAACGCGTGCAGCCATCATTACGTTGCATAAAAATGGCTTCACAGGCAAGGATATTGTGGCTACTAAGATTGCACCTAAATCAACAATTTTTAAGATCATCAAGAACTTCAAGGAAAGAGGTTCAATTCTTGTTAAGAAGGCTTCAGGGTGTCCAAGAAAGTCCAGCAAGCGCCAGGATCGTCTCCTAAAGAGGATTCAGCTGTGGGATCGGAGCGCCACCAGTGCAGAGCTTGCTCAGGAATGGCAGCAGGCAGGTGTGAGCGCATCTGCACACACAGTGAGGCGAAGACTTTTAGAAGATGGCCTGGTGTAAAGAAGGGCAGCCACTTCTCTCCAAAAAAAACATCAGGGACAGATTGATCTTCTGCAAAAAGTATGGCAAATGGACTGCTGAGGACTGGGGCAAAGTCATATTCTCCGATAAAGCCCCTTTCCGATTGTTTGGGGCATCTGGAAAAAGGCTTGTCTGGAGAAAAAAAGGTGAGCGCTACCATCAGTCCTGTGTCATGCCAACAGTAAAGCATCCTGAGACCATTCATGTGTGGGGTTGCTTCTCATCCAGGGGAGTGGGCTCACTCACAATTTTGCCCAAAAACACAGCCATGAATAAAGAATGGTACCAAAACACCCTCCAACAGCAACTTCTTCCAACAATCCAACAACAGTTTGGTGAAGAACAATGCATTTTCCAGCACGATGGAGCACCGTGCCGTAAGGCAAAAGTGATATCTAAGTTTTGGGTCCATGGCCAACTCCCCAGATCTTAACCCCATTGAGAACTTGTGGTCAATCCTCAAGAGGCGGGTGGACAAACAAAAACCCACTAATTCTGACAAACTCCAAGAAGTGATTATGAAAGAATTGGTTGCTATCAGTCAGGATTTGGCCCAGAAGTTGATTGAGAGCATGCCCAGTCGAATTGCAGAGGTCCTGAAAAAGAAGGGCCAACACTGCAAATACTGACTCTTTGCATAAACATCATGTAATTGTCGATAAAAGCCTTTGAAACGTATAACGTGCTTGTAATTATATTTCAGTACATCACAGAAACTGAACAAAGATCTAAAAGCAGTTTAGCAGCAAACTTTGTGAAAACTAATATTTGTGTCATTCTCAAAACGTTTGGCCACGACTGTATATAAAGTTCGCACCATCATCTGGAAAGAAGCATTTTGTTTGCATTTAAAGGGACACACACAAAAACAACATGTTTTTACTCACTCCTAAATAGGGGCAAATTTGACAAGCTATAATAAATTATATGTTGGGTATTTCGAGCGGAAGCTTCCCAGGCATGCAGAGATTTATTTTACATGTTATGAAAAGGGGCATAAAATGTCCTCTTTAATTGTCTTGTTTGGTAATGCATGCCATTCTGCTCATGTCTGTGTCTGCTATTAATGGAGGACACCAGACTTGTGCCTGCCTCCACCATCAGCTTGTTTTATGAAGCCACAGGCCATTTCGAGTGCTCTGATTTCTGTGGATTTTATTTGCCTTGTCCTGCATGAAAATAGAAGGCAACGGCAGATGCACGCAGGGAGGCGAAGATTAGGGCGCACATGTCATGCAACAGCGAAACAATGTTCGAAAGTGTGTTAAAAGGGATTATTTGTTGTTGTTGATATATCATTATTGATGTGAGAGGGACCAAAATAACTATCCCACAGTGTTGCAGTGACAGCGTTTGTCAGACACCTAATTATTTTAACCATGTTCCCCCAAGGTTGTGTTTACTAAGCCCAGGGTAAATGATCGTGGTTGGCTTGACATTATGTTCATTTCATTATCAATGATATTATGGTAGTCTCAAACCATTATCACCCTGTCTGCAATTGATTTGAATGTCTATTTTACTGCTCATATTAAGCTGTAATGGGAGCAAAACCCCTTAATTGCATGTCCAGTTATTTTGTCAGTGTCGGTGAAGGGCAAATGTTCATTTAAATATGAGCACTTTTCTCAGGAGGTCATTTCATAAGGATATCAAATCAAATCATCTTTCTTTCTTTCTTTCTTTCTTTCTTTCTTTCGTTCTTTCTTTCTTTCTTTCTTTCTTTCTTTCTTTCTTTCTTTTTTTTCTTTCTTTCTTTCTTTCTTTCTTTCTTTCTTTCTGTCTATCATCTATCTGTCTGTCTGTCTGTCTGTCTGTCTCTGTCTGTCTTTCTTTCAATATATATTGTATTGTATTTGTAACATTTATTATTATTTCTTCAGTATAGTAATACCAAATTAAATAATTGCTTATGTCTTAATATTTATCTAATTATCATACTTAATATATATTTTTTTTATTAATATAATCTTACCCATTATCCTGTCTAGGCATTTTGCAAATGATTAGAATTGTTATTTCACTGCACTTTTGACATATTAATCTGTAATGGGAAGAAAACACACAATTGTATGACCAGTTATTTTTCTGTGTCACGAAGGTCATGTAATTATTTAAATATGAGGTCTTGTGGTCATTTCTTAGGGTCATTTTTATTTTTATTTTATTTTTATTCCTCTCTCTCTGTTAAATGTCACTGCTAGTCTTTGACAAGAAAAAACAACACAACATTATTCGACTTGTCAGTCTGTATTTGTAAACAATGTTTAGTCTTTTTTTTCCCTCCAGAGAACAGAAAACGGGTGCCTACCTCGCACATCATCAAAAGCCAAGCAGAAACAACATTCAGCTGCAGTCTACTGATGTATATTTAGCTGTTGTTTTATGCGCATCACAAAAGTAGGTTTTACTCATTGAGCTCTTTCTACGTTTCTTGACCCCAAATCATTGAAGATTTCTGCTCTCATCGTCACTTGCTTCAGTTTATCATGATGTGAGATGGAGGATGCTCCTATTTTCTTCAGAGTCTAGTTTGAAAGCACACAGCGTTGTAGTTTACGTGCTGTTGCTGTGATTATTTTGGAGTGAAGTTTAGAGGAAATGATTGGAGAATGAAGAATAGTGAATCTGAGAGTGCGAATGCAACATTGTGCAATATTATGGTGTAGAACAAAAACCAGGAAGCGACTTTATCCATTTAAATCAGTCAAGTGTGCTGGAGGCAAAACTGTAGGCTGAATGTTATTTAGCACAAGTTCTGCTTAGATTATTTTCCTCTGACTATGGTGTCATGTCATTACTTGACAGGGCCAGATTTTCTTCTCTATTGCTGTATTACCTCTACAGGAGAACACTGCAGCATGCCATTTTTATACATCCAATTCAAGTGAGCTTCAAACTATGACAAATCCCTCCCAAAATTAGGTCTGAGGTGAAGCGGAATACCTGGAGACAGTGAGTCATAGGTGAGATAAATCTCTGTGCCAATGGACCATAGGGAGTGATGACTTTCTGTCTTTTTGTATGGAGGTTAGCATCAGAAATACTCATCCTTAGCACTTTCCTAACATTTCATTTCTTTCTTTCTTTCTTTTTTCTTTCTTTCTTTCTTTCTTTCTTTCTTTCTTTCTTTCTTTCT
>CAIGQV010016735.1:20050216-20062438 GCA_903798115.1 Danio jaintianensis
TTTCTTTCTTTCTTTCTTTCTTTCTTTCTTTCTTTCTTTCTTTTACTTATACTTTCTTCCTTCCTTCCTTCCTGTCTATGATGATTCTTTCTCTCTTCTCTTTACTTCTTCTCTTTTAAACTGTCTCTAATGACACTGCTTGGCATTTCCACTGCTAGTTATCCAGAGTTCATTTCCTGACAGTCTAAGCTGAGGCATATCCAATAAAAAAACTGCAAGAAATATTCAATATTGCACCTCCTCAGAGAATCCATGTTTTGTCATTCCTGTCGTCTTTGTTCTTGACATTTCTAGGGTGCAAAATGTCTATTATGACTTTACACTGCTATGTTTCACATGAATTCACATTAACACATTTCCACCGAAATGATCATTTGTGCTTTCAGCTAGTGATTTCTGTCCATTATTCTGGTCATGAACCAGCTATTGCAGGTTTAAGACTCTTATGATGCAGCAGAGGAAAGGGGAAATAGGCAGGAAGGAGTAAAAATGTCAAACTCAATGAATTCATCTTGGTAACATGTACGCAGCTCACCGTTTTCAAACCGCGACGGAGGAAAGCGCTGCCCTCTTAATGGCCACCTTATTTGATTATGTGATTCTTGCGTACAATAAAAACGAATTACAATAATTTAGCGTTCAATATGGAATATAGTAGACTGCGCCGAGATGGACGTTGTGACCACAGAAAAGGGTTTTGCAAAATTAATGTCACTATCTGTTTGCAACCACATCATTTCATGTTATTGCTGAGCTGGGGAATCGAAAATGAAAACTCTTATCTGTGAGAGTTGTATTGATTGACGGTGGTAAGGTAAGGATTTTCAGATAGTCAATTACTACATTTAGATTGTACTCTTTTTGCCGTTTGTTCTCTCTCTGTGTGATACAATCACTGCAGAAGAGAGTCGTTATATGTTGTTATTCTGTGCTTTCATATCATGCATATCACACACTCTCTAAATGGATTTGTTTACTAATTTAAAGTTGAAATATAAGAAATTTTTTATCATTATCTGTGACTGTCCTCACTGTTAAAATTAAAATGCACAGTTGGCACTCTGAGTAGCTATTTCTACCCGAATGAATGAATGAATAAATGGGTGGATGGATGGATGGATGGATGGATGGATGGATGGATGGATGGATGAATGAATGAATGAATGAATGAATGAATGAATGAATGAATGAATGAAGCATGTTAGGGGCCAACTTAATGAAGGCCTAATCACATTAATCATATTACTATAAATACTTTAAATACTATAAGTACTGTAATAAATACTATAATAAATACTATTTAATTTAATACATTTAATTTTTTACTCTACTTAAACCACTTTAGCTTTGTTTAAGAGTGTAAGTAAAATAACTTATTTATTTTTCATCTAAATGAAATGTTTTTAAATATATGCTAACCCTTTTCCCTGCATATACAGTATACAGTTGAAGTCCAAATGATTTGCCTTTCTGTGATTTTTTTTTTTCTTTTTCAAATATTTCCCAAGTGTTGTTTGGGGTTCTTTTTATTTATTTTTTTTATTTTTTATACAGTATTTCATTTTTTTTTCTGAAGAAAGTTTTAGTATGGCTGTAATAAAGTTTTTAAACATTTTAATGTCAATGTTATTAGCCTTATCAATGCTTTATTTTTTCGATTGGCTGCAGAACAAACCAGTGTTGTCCAATGGTGTAACTTAACTTGCCTAATTAAGCTATTTAACATATTTAAATGACACTTTAAGCTAAATACTAGTATCTTGCTAAATAATTAGAAAATTATTATATTCCGTCATCATGGCAGACTAAATAAATTAGTTTTTGGAAATTAATCATTAAAACAATTATGTTTAAAAATGTGTTTAATAGTTTATAATTAAATAATTATTCTTTATAAAGTAAATAATTTAAGTTTCACAGGAGGGCTAATAATTTTGACTTCAACTGTATACTACTACCTTATTTTATTTACCTGATTTCTTCCTTTTTTTTGTTAATGTGTAGAGCTACAGTGTATAGAGCTTTGGTTTTCGTAGTTTGTTGGCCCATGAAGGCTGACTGTTTTAGTGCCCATAATAGGCTATTTTTGGATGTGGCTCCAGCAATGCCTGACAGCGTATTCGGCACATGCAGGGTGAGGGGGGAATCATCAGAAAATCAACTTTTTTTTTTCTTTCTATCAGCTCAGAGCAATTGACTGATGATTCACTGCAACATCTCTGCTGATTTCCAAATGAAAAGCAGGAGCTTGCTGAATAAACATTCAGCTGATTGGCACCACATTGAGTTCATGGATTCTTTGATTGCGCACCAGTTATATATTATCTGTTTGTGGCATTATGCAAAATTTTATGCATGTCAGAGCCATGCCATAGGCTACTGTGGCAAGGCTGTGTGAGGTGAATTTGCTAAATAGCTGTGCCTCTTTACCATGTGGCATTTGTTTACCACCCGCAATCCACTTTAACCAGAGCTAATGTGCACCGGTAGAGCACTGCACTTATTTAAAATATTAATTACAGAGCAAATATATATATATATATATATATATATATGAGAGAGCTGATTATTTTTATTTACAGTATTCTGAAACATTTTACATTATAATCTAAATATCTAAAATGATGAAGTCTGTGTAGTGATTTTTTTTTACTATGGATTTTTTTTTTCTGCATTAAAAATAAGGTTGCATTCGTTAATGTATTAATATGAACACAAAATGTGCTGCACGGTGGCGCAGTGGGTGGCACAATCGCCTCACAGCAAGAAGGTTGCTGGTTCGAGCCTCGTCTGGGTCAGTTGGCGTTTCTGTGTGGAGTTTGTATGTTCTCCCCGTGTTGGCATGGGTTTCCTCTGGGTGCTCCGGTTTCCCCCACAAGTCCAAAGACATGTGGTATAGGTGAATTGGGTAAGCTAAATTGTCTGTAGTGTGGATGTTTCCCAGTGATAGGTTGCAGCTAGAAGGGCATCCGCTACGTAAAACATGTGCTGGGTAAGTTGGCGGTTAATTCTGCTGTGGCGACCCCAGATTAATTAAGGGACTAAACTGAAAAGAAAATGAATGAATGAACACACAATTAACAAAATATTTATTACAGTATATATTCATCTTTTTTAATGTTAGTTAATGAAAAGAAAGTTGTTCATTGCTAGTTCTTGTTAACTCACTGTGAATTAACTAAAGCTTTCATGAAAAGAGATGAGGATTTTAATAATGCTTTGATGAATGTTTAGCTATGATTAATAAATACTGTTAAGGTATTGTTTATTCTTAGTTCCTGTTAGTAAATACATTAACTAGTGTTAACTTACGGAACTTTATTGTAAAGTGTGACCAAAAATTTTTTTATTTTTAGGGATATTGTACATTCAGCTGTGTGCTATCACAGAATAAACCCTGTTGTGTAGCAGTGGAGTCTTTTATCTGCCTGAAAGGGTTTATTTGGTGATAACAACTGACTGGATGTAGAGTATGCAGCTTATTACATGGCTACTGCCCACATAAGTAAAAACTTGGGACACATAATATTTTATTAGCTCCCTGAATGCAAATCATCGGCAGAGAATGCAGTTGCTTACAAAAATGTTGAACTGTTAAAATCGTAAATGTTTGTATTGTATAATCCATTACAGTTTTCAAAACACTTGTCCCAGAGCGAAGACAAAAACATCAACAGTGTTTAAGTAAATGAAGTCATTAATTTTTATCTATAACAGAGATTTAAGATGGCCTTTCTATAAAAGGAGAGAGAAAGGGAGACCAAATGTCAAATCTTTACATTTTGTGGCAACTTCAGTTACCTGAATGAGCCTGTGTTTTCTGTTTTTGCCAGTTATTAATGCACCGACTGACCAATCAGGGTAAAGTATTACTGACAGCCGTACAGTACATAAGGCTTATATACACGATTCCTTTCCATCTGTGGTCGATTCCAACCGGCCGAGTCCAGCCATACAGCTCCAAGCCAAATCATGTTAACATTTTTCACAAATCATGTTAACATATTCCTCCGTCTACCTTAATTTACCTCCCAGTCTCCATGAAGGTGAACAAGCATTGCGATTAGATGCTGTGGGGTTCAACCTAAATTAAAAAGTATTTTTAAATGGCGCCCGGACAGGTCTATATGCAGCATTCCCCTGTTACGCTCAAGGTCACGAGGGGCGAAGAGTTTTAATTGAAAATGAAATTGTCTACCTGATGGGTTCACCTAATTATGAAATATTAGAGTGGAGAGCATGGATCAAGAACGTGAGAAATTATGAAGGGATCACCTTGGAATATTGTGGTTTGTGATGTGCCGTGAACTCTCGCGCTGACCATTGGCAACTAATCTTAGCTCCAAATTAAAGCCAGTGCTCTCTGTCCTCAAACCAGGAACACAAATCCCATGAAATAATGAACATACGTCTGCCGTCTGGCCTGGATTGCCTTAAAGCCTGCTTCTTGAGAGATATTGGATAGACAAGCTTGTCTTAGTTATATGCGAGGAAATATGATTATCATACATATGGTATCGCTTTCACTATAGAGCAGGCTGAAGCCACTGAATGGGCTTTGATGACAAGCGGCGACGCTAAGCCTCGTCCCGGACTTCACAACATGATGACAAAAGCATGTGACATTTGGAGTATGGAGTTTCTGTCTTTCCATGCCATCACAGAGACACGCTAATGGCTCCTGACATTACAGCTGTAAGAGATGCCAACCATAAAATGTGACAGACAAAGGGTTATCTGGGGAAAAGGAAAATACCTAAAACCTGATGACACTCCTTTAGAGTCCTGCGGTAGTGCGGGACAAATGACCGGGGCTTATCTAGAGCTGGATAGAGACACAATCCAGTGCGTATGGTGTTAATGTTTGATAGCAGCTGCCTCGGGCTGGACACAAAAACTCAAGGCAATAAGGTCAATAGGTTCCGGGTTGTCTATTGAACACAGCCCTGTGGCTATTTTCTATTCCTTACACTCTCTGGAAGTCTTGTCCTTCTAAGCTGCCTTCATCGTGACTGGGTGTCTTTTTCCAGAACCAAAGTGTGTTGGCTTCCTTTGAGTCTCCGACCCATGTGTATTCATGGCTCGCTTTTTTATTGATCGTCAAACTGTATTTATATTTCATGTTTCAGTCTTTCAAAGTGCTCACTCTTGGGTTTGCCGCAATATGCATTATGGTAAATGGTCAAAGCTGTGTCAAAGTGCTCTAACATTTGTCCTGCAATTCAGTTAATCCTTGAAATAAACAAAGAGGAATCCTGAGAAACTGTGGAGAAGTAATTGTTTTTTTTTCATGCATATACGAGAATGTGAATTGGCTTTTGAGTAAACAGCAAAAAAAAAACGAGAGTTCATGTTTCTTGTCTAATTGATTTTTTTTCTCTTTCTCATTTCCCCTATTGCCTTGGATCTAAACAACAAACAGATCACATCAAACAACATCTTCCCTGTTCTTAAAGCCTGGTCTGTATATGATTTAGTTAAACAGTTGACTTAAAAAAAAAGTGATCTTACTATTTTACATAAAAACCAAAAACCACATCCTTCCCTTTTTAAATAGTCCTAATTGTAACAACATTTAGTAAAGCTTTAAATAAACCATTATAAGTTTAACCAAACCAGTATATACCAAAATATATTTTCAAGAATCAAAAAAGCTAAAACGTGTTTAAAAATGGATGATTTTACCCTTTATAAAATAGAATAGAGAGCAGCCTAAAACAGTCATCTTAAATCTATATGTTTACAATATGCTTTAAAACCTTAAATTGCACTGACTTTGATTTTTAATAACTTAAAATATAATACACTTCTATATGACCATGCATTACAGTGAGTGACAGTGGAACATTGGCAGACACTTAGGCAAAGTCAATAACATTGCATTGACGGAACACAATTTATAAATGTTTGCTTTCCCTGGGAACTAGACCCACAAAGCTCTACAGTTTGAGTTTCAAGAAAGCCTTATTTTAATTTTTTCAATTTTTTACCAGGCCCAATTGCTTTCAGACATAATATGCTTTCTATACAATCACTTGTAAATTTAATTTGAGGCAGACACCTTATTTTAGCTTACTTTAGGGTGATGGGGTGAAAAATGGGCATTGTTTTTATATCCCACGTCTGACCTTTATTCATGTTGTAATTAAAAAATTCAGACCCCCCCGCCAAACCCCCCAAAAAAGAGACCTCCAGAAATATAAGTATCTCTCTTCATGCATTTATTTTGTTGATTTGAACATGCATGTTTATATGATGGTGTTTGCAGCAGATAAATGTGCTACTTTTTTCACAAAAGATGTGATTTAATGGCGTCTTTCAGAAGTAAAGATCTTAATATACTCACTGCACATTGTGCGATTACTTGTGAGGAATAGGATGCTGGTCTAACACACGTCTCCTCTATATTCTGGGCCTTGCCGAAGTGCCGGTGACAGGAATTTGACAGGTAGACAGTGGAGTGGAGGAAAAACATGTCTTTGGAAGAGAAGCCCCTGAAATGTCTGCTGTATGGACACTCTAAATATATTCATATGAAGCCATACATAGTGCACATTCATCTCAACACATCTGCTCTTATATAAGATAGTGATCTGTTTTTGTTCATTTGTAGATGAACAGTGCCATGCTGTTGTAAAATATTAAGATCTTCAGTAATGCTTTACGGGATGAAAACTTTCAGAAGTTATTGCTTTTTATTCATTAGCGGATGCACTTTTAAATTATTCAAATGTTATGAAAATTTCATTCATATAATGGGTTCATGTGTAATTACATTACATTATTATACATATTATTTGACTTATTAATACTTACTTAATAAGTATACAATTTCATAGGTTAAATAAAATATTTAAAAAAAAACTGGTACCAACTAAACTGTCATTCAGTGTAACAAAAAAAGATACATACAGTTGAAATTAGAATTATTAAACCCCTTTGATTTTTTTAATTTTTTTAATATTTCCCAAATGATGTTTAACAGAGCAAGGAAATTTTCACAGTATCATTCATTTATTCATTCATTTTCTTTTCGGCTTAGTCCCTTTATTAATCTGGGGTCGCCACAGCGGGATGAACCGCCAACTTATCCAGCATATGTTTTACGCAGCGGATGCCCTTCCAGCCGCAACCCATCTCTGGGAAACATCCATACACACCCATTCACACACATACACTACGGACAATTTTAGCTTACCCAATTCACCTATACCGCATGCCTTTGGACTTGTGGGGGAAACCGGAGCACCCGGAGGAAACCCACGCGAACACGGGGAGAACATGCAAACTCCACACAGAAATGCCAACTGACCCAGCCGAGGCTCGAACCAGCGACCTTCTTGCTGTGAGGCGAACGTGCTACCCACTGCGCCACCGCGTCGCCCATTTTCACAGTATGTCTGATAATATTTTTTTCTTCTGGAGAAAGTCTTATTTGTTTTATTTCAGCTGGAATAAAAGCAGTTTTAAATTTTTTAAAAACCATTTTAAGGTCAAAATTATTAGCCCCTTTAAGCTATTTTTTTTTTTTTTGATAGTCTACAGAACAAACCATCGTTATACAATAACTTGCCTAATTACCCTATCCTGCCTAGTTAACCTAATTAACCTAGTTAAGCCTTTAAATGTCATTTTAAGCTGTATAGAAGTGTCTTGAAAAATATCTAGTAAAATATTATTTACTGTCATCATGGAAAACATAAAATAAATCAGTGATTAGAAATGAGTTATTAAAACTATTATGTTTAGAAATGTGTTGAAAAAATCTTCTCTCCGTTAAACAGAAATTGGGGAAAAAAATAAACAGGGTGACTAATAATTTAGGGGGTTTAATAATTCTGACTTCAACTGTGTATATATATATACATATATATATATAGACAATATTTTATTTTAAGATAATTTGACACATTACTGTAGACCTAATATGCTTTTTATTTATGTAAAATCACTTTTGTAACACCAAAATGGGACATCTCGTCTTTGGCCCTTTTACAAAAAGTTTTGCAGGTCGGTTTTTGGACTTATATACTTTGTACTACATAAAAGGTACAAGATGTATAATGATAACGGCACAACCTATTCAGATATTCTAAAAACCGATGATGTTTTACCTTGATGCCTGAAAGACTTTATCTTCCCTGCAGATGTACTGTACAGCAGCACAGCTTAAAAAAAAAGAACTGTTTGGTTAATAGCAGGAATGAATCTACTTTTCTGCATAAAAACTGAAATAGAGAAAAATAATTTCTTTTCTCATACCAGAGAATGAAAGAAACAGAAACTTTTTACAACAGCTTTGTCATTTTTTGTAAAATGTGATTTATTGAAACCATCATACCCCCTGAGGTATCCTGGATCGTCTTTAATAAATTTGAGGCTACTGTCACAAAGTATCATGACTCACTAAAAAAAGATGATCTTGTTTCTTCCAGCAGCATTGCCAAATAACTCACAAATCCATCAATGCTATGAAACAGTATGCCTGATAACGTACACAACACCTCCTCCATGATGGAAAAGGTACGAATTGTCTCAAACAGACGCCCCTCCCAGCACTCAGGTTATTCTTAGCTCTTTTTCAGAGAACTGAAAGTGGACCTTCTTCCTTGAATCCATTGCCGCATCGCCCCAAGGCATATATCACACACACAAAGAGACCCTGAAGGTTGTTTATTAAATATTCCCAACAGCTAATTAACCACCCCCACTTCTCTGTATCGCCATTGTTAGCGATTGAACCATTTGCAGGTACATTTGTTTCATGAGACAATGGCTTGAGCGTGGCAGCTGGCCTTCTGTCCTGCCAGTAAAGGCTTGAAAGATGGCCCACCTTTGATGCCATGTACTCACTATCTGCCTGACCATAGAGGCAGTTACCTAAATATATTGCTGTGGGGGAAAGAACAAATCACGGGTGACTAACAGATATATTGCAGATCCTGAGGCCTAGTTTATTCCCTCCCATCCCAAAGGAATTTATTTGAAGGTATAGAGTTAAAAGGCCTCTGGTGCTGCTGTATATGATGCTACTATGGCTGCATTATGAAGACGGTTCAAGCGATACATCTGCACAAAACCAATATGCATGAATTTGACGTCTAAACCCGTTTTGGGTCTTTTATGTTATTTTCCTCATATTTGATATCAAATTTCCCCATAGAAATGTTGCATTGTGGTAAATGCATCAAAAATAGCCTTGACGGAATACCCAATAGCTTAAAGCATATCTGCAGATGTTTTTTTGGTGAGCCTAAAAACATATTTTTGAAGACTACCGATGGTAACTGAGTTCAAATCAGCCACCGTGGAGATGATCCGAGCTTTACAAACTGATATGAATGGCGAGTGAGTTTTGGAGGAGACTCTGTCTGTGCCCTTACCTCCAAAGCTTTTCGTAATCTCTCACACATATTGCTTCATCCATCTTTGTTATGTCTTCATAAGAACACAAGCTCTGTATACAAGGCAGATATTTTAGCCCCAAAGAAATTGTTTCCTTCCTTTTACATTTCCGAAAAATGTTGTGCATTGAACATTTCACTTTACTGTCTGATTTCTGCACATATGTAAATTCACCCTTTTACTTGTTACAGTTTTGTCTACTGTGGGGGTTGAAAAAAGGATATTTGTCTATTTATTTACATTGTGAGTTTTATAAAATATACTATGCATTGTGCTCATTATACAACACAATTATACAATTTTAGAATAATATACTATTATTTACTAAGAATAAAATAAGATGTATATTACATATACTGTACTGTGCAAAAGTCATAATAAGCCACCTTTAGATTTTTGTCATCAATGGTACATTGACCCTACTGACCTTATAATTATCTTCACATCCACCTGAATGAACAGTGAAATCATATTTGGAGAGAGCTGATAAACCACTGAACGTCATGATTGCTTAAATATTACCTGGCCAGAGGAAAAAAATAATTTAATTTAATTTAATATAGGGCGACGCGGTGGCGCAGTGGGTAGCACGTTCGCCTCACAGCAAGAAGGTCGCTGGTTCGAGCCTCGGCTGGGTCAGTTGGCATTTTTTATGTGGAGTTTGCATGTTCTCCCCGTGTTCGCGTGGGTTTCCTCCGGGTGCTCCGGTTTCCCCCACAAGTCCAAAGACATGCGGTATAGGTGAATTGGGTAAGCTAAAATTGTCCGTAGTGAATGAGTGTGTATGAATGTTTCCCAGTGATGGGTTGCAGCTGGAAGGGCATCCGCTGCGTAAAACATATGCTGGATAAGTTGGCGGTTCACCCCGCTGTGGCGACCCCAGATTATTAAAGGGACTAAGCCGAAAAGAAAATGAATGAATTTAATATAATAACTAACTTGTATAAAATTTGTAATACAAAAAAAAATGTCGTGGCCAAAAGTTTTGAGAATGACATAAATATTGGAAATTGGAAAAATTGCTGCTTACGTTTTTATAATAATAATTTGCATATACTCCAGAATGTTATGAAGAGTGATCAGATGAATTGCATAGTCCTTCTTTGCCATCCTTAATCCTGAAAAAAAAAAAAAAAAAAAGGGCGACGCGGTGGCGCAGTGGGTAGCACGTTCGCCTCACAGCAAGAAGGTCGCTGGTTCGAGCCTCGGCTGGGTCAGTTGGCATTTCTGTGTGGAGTTTGCATGTTCTCCCCGTGTTCGCGTGGGTTTCCTCCGGGTGCTCCGGTTTCCCCCACAAGTCCAAAGACATGCGGTATAGGTGAATTGGGTAAGCTAAAATTGTCCGTAGTGTATGTGTGTGAATGAGTGTGTATGGATGTTTCCCAGAGATGGGTTGCGGCTGGAAGGGCATCCGCTGCGTAAAACATATGCTGGATAAGTTGGCGGTTCATCCCGCTGTGGCGACCCCAGATTAATAAAGGGACTAAGCCGAAAAGAAAATGAATGAATGAATGAATCCTGAAAAAAACTTTCCACTGCATTTCATTGCTGTCATTAAAGGACCTGCTGAGATCATTTCAGTAATCGTCTTGTTAACTCAGGTGAGAATGTCGACGAGCACAAGGCTGGAGATCATTATGTCAGGCTGATTGGGTTAGAATGGCAGACTTGACATGTTAAAAGGAGGGTGATGCTTGAAATCATTGTTCTTCCATTGTTAACCTGCAAAGAAACGCGTGCAGCCATCATTGTGTTGCATAGAAATGGCTCACAGGCAAGGATATTGTGGCTACTAAGATTGCACCTAAATCAACAATTTATAGGATCATAAAAAACTTCAAGGAAAGAGGTTCAATTCTTGTTAAGAAGGCTTCAGGGCATCCAAGAAAGTCCAGCAAGCGCCAGGATCGTCTCCTAAAGAGGATTCAGCTGCGGGATCGGAGCGCCACCAGTGCAGAGCTTGCTCAGGAATGGCAGCAGGCAGGTGTGAGCGCATCTGCACACACAGTGAGGCGAAGACTTTTGGAAGATGGCCTGGTGTCAAGAAGGGCAGCCACTTCTCTCCAAAAATTACATCAGGGACAGGATGATCTTCTGCAAAAAGTATGGCGAATGGACTGCTGAGGACTGGGGCAAAGTAATATTCTCCGATAAAGCCCCTTTCCGATTGTTTGGGGCATATGGAAAAAGGCTTGTCTGGAGAAGAAAAGGTGAGCGCTACCATCAGTCCTGTGTCATGCCAACAGTAAAGCATCCTGAGACCATTCATGTGTGGGGTTGCTTCTCATCCAAGGGAGTGGGCTCACTCACAATTTTGCCCAAAAACACAGCCATGAATAAAGAATAGTACCAAAACACCCTCCAACAGCAACTTATTCCAACAATCCAACAACAGTTTGGTGAAGAGCAATGCATTTTCCAGCACGATGGAGCACCGTGCCATAAGGCAAAAGTGATATCTAAGTGGCTCGGGGACCAAAACGTTGACATTTTGGGTCCATGGCCTGGAAGCTCCCCAGATCTTAATCCCATTGAGAACTTGTGGTCAATCCTCAAGAGACGAGTGGACAAACAAAAACCCACTAATTCTGACAAACTCCAAGAAGTGATTATGAAAGAATGGGTTGCTATCAGTCAGGATTTGCCCCAGAAGTTGATTGAGAGCATGCCCAGTCGAATTGCAGAGGTCCTGAAAAAGAAGGGCCAACACTGCAAATACTGACTCTTTGCATAAATGTCATGTAATTGTCGATAAAAGCCTTTGAAACGTATGAAGTGCTTGTAATTATATTTCAGTACATCACAGAAACAACTGAA
>CAIGQV010016735.1:20071817-20112487 GCA_903798115.1 Danio jaintianensis
TGATTGATTGATTGATTGATTGATTGATTGATTGATTGATTGATTGATTGATTGATTGATTGATTGATTGATTGTGTGCATGTGTGCTTGCACGTACCTTTTTTCCGTACATTACGGGGACTTAATGTCCAATCCAGGATAGCAATACCAGTAAATTTGGACCTTGTGAGGACATTGTGACATTTTGTTAAATACCATTAGCAAATCGGCTCATAAATCACACTGAATAAAGTATTCTGAAAATGTAAAAAATGCAGATTGTTTCCTGAGAGGGTTGGATTTAGGGGTAGGATTGGGGTAGGGTTTCTTAACTTATTTGAATCCATTTACTTTTAATAACTAATGTGCAGTGGATGTAAACAGCTAAACAGACATGTTTTCACCAGTGTTCTGTAGCTTTGGATCCTTATTTTAATACACAGTAAGCATGCACAATGCTTTTCATTTGCCTCCCAAGAAATTCCTACTCTCTTTAAGGTTTTCAGCTGATAAAATTACAGTATGAAAAAAATCCTTCATTTGGTATGGATATTCTCTCTTGTCATGTTCTTCTCCTGTCCCCAAGGGTTTCTAACTGTGCTCATATCAAGTGCACCAATTAAATACATGTTAAATTTGCATACGTGGCTGAAACGATGCTAAACTTTGATCAAATATGCCACAGTGTACCCCCTCAGTGGGTATGATTTGCCTCAATGAACTTCATGAGACTCATTACATGATCATTTGCATTTCAATAAAAAAATAAAATGAAAAAGTGCAACTCTTAAACTTTTGCCATGATTTCTAATAAAACTTTCATTTTTGTGCAAAGAGTGCAAAGTGTGCAAAGAGTTCTGTACTTTCATTTCAAAAGTACAGACAGCAAAAGCAACACTGAATCCTAAATAAAACTGCATGCATGTAGATTTAAATTTCAACCCAATGGAGAAATCTGTTGTTGATGGTACAGAGCTTGTTTTCTTAAGCTCTTCTGTCTGCCAAATAACATTTAGACAGGAGAGAAAGAGAGAGAGAGCCCGCACGGAGAGATGATGTTCTATATTTATACAATTAGCCCTCTAATTGGTAGTAATGGGTTTGCACATGCTAACATAATGACGTGAGTAATCATCTCTGTTGCATCCTTGATGTAAATCCCATCAAGATATATTCAGGTCGTGTAGCTTTGCTTAACAGCCCAGTCACAAATTGTCATTTGTGCTCATTGTCTGACAGTATCCCTGGCTGGGAGCATCCCATACACTGTCAGACAACGTGTTTTCAGTTCTTTTTTGCAAAAATGTCACTATATGCCAGCTACATGTCTGTTAATTGCATGTTAACTGTTGTCGGTCCCTTTGCACAACAGGATTTATTGTCGTACAGGCTGTATAGATGCTGAGATGTCACATTCAACGAACTTCACAGCTATTGCTTTTTCAGTTTTGACTTTCTATTGCATTTAAATGAAGCTCAGGTTTTGAAAAAAAAAAACCTTTGTGGTTTGTCATAGAGGAGCATTCTGATAACCAGTCTCTGACGACAGTGTTTGCAGGGAAAGATTGAAAATATCTCGAAGCATTCGCACTGCTGTAATTACAAGTGTGAATCAGCCTGGGACTTCAATCAATAACCATTGGCCATTTCGCAAAATGTTTCAATCTTCACACAATTTGCTTTAAATGGAGGCTGTTATTAGAAGCCCTATTACTCGCAGAGTAAATAGGCTTGACATTTTTAACTGTATGTTTTGTGATAATGTAAATATAATTTACCACACACAGCATTCAATTCCCAACTAATCTGCAGGAGATTTTTGTGGTGACATTAAAAATACCACTTTACAATAAGTTGTTGTTTGTTAATATGGATTAGCTGATGTGAAAAATGAGCAAAATATTGTTACTGCGTTTGTGAACCTTTGTTAATGTTTTTTAATATAAATACTTCTTTGTAATCATAGTTTACTAATTAATCTAAAACGTTTACTTCACCACTAAAGGAAAATCATCATGTTGATTCAAACTCCTTGAGAATCTCCAGAACACAAATGAAGACATTTTTAATAAAACATGAGAGTTTTCGGTTCACTGAAAGTCTATTCACCCAAAGCTTTCAAATAAAGAGATCAAAAAGACAATCCAGAGGAATTGAGGGTTTTAATCCAAGTCTTCTAAAAAGACAAGGTGAGCCAATTCAAATAAGCTTTCATTCACATATAAAAATTGAACAATGCGTACAGCATTTAGATTTGTTCACGGAAGCTTAACCATGCTTGCTTAATGCACAAGGACCAATGAAGATAATTCTTGCATGTCACATGGCACCTTTGAGCCTCTGCAAAAGCAAATGAGGTTTGTTCTCACACATCAAGCAGACATCTCTTGTTCACTGATTAATGTTTATTTGTGACAAAAATGCATTAATAATTTTAGTTTAAACCATTTTAAAAGTTGGATTAAAGTTCGGGCCTTCTACTTTGAGGAGAGAAATGAAGTGAACATAATTTGTGGAACTAATTACTAAAATAAACAAAATTTACAGTCTTGGGTGAGTAAATGACATCATTTTCATTTTCAGGTGAACTAAGCACTTACACATACAACTTGTGATCTTAAAAAAATGTATGACTAATTTAACATTAGTATTTTTGGTTATTTCATCATGTGAAATATTGTAAAATCCTTCTGTTACCAAAATACTGTCTCTTACCCTCAAACACTCGGTTCTCTGACAAGTATTTATGTAGTATGTGGAGACCGGAGCACGTGGGGTCTGATTCTTTTTTAAAAGCTCGACGGGAGAGTAGCGATTTCCCCTGAATACAAAAAGCACTTAAACAGCATCAGAGTGAGCCGCTGCCTCCGGCTGACGAAAGCATTCAGCGCTGTCACCCACATCAGTCAAGCAGTACTAGTCCCTGTGGATGAGAAACTGATACGGACGACATCTTTGGAGCTGTTTAATGTGAAATATCACATGCGAAAAATAGTAGCTCTCCTGGCTGTTGACATAGCGCCACTGACAGCTCGTGCTGTGCCTCTGCACACTGGAAAACAGCGTGGCTTCAAAACACCTTTTACACATAATGTAATTACGCACATACTCTCCGCTGCTTGAGCTGATTGGCTTCACACATGCACACATACACACACAGACCTGCTGGGCAAATGCACTAAAGGTGTTTACGTACTGCTCAGCGAATGTGTTAGGCCCGCTACATGTGTCTGCCTATGCGCATGAATCTGTCCAAGGTGGCGTGATTCTCTCGGCCCTCAAAAGAACAATGGCTCTGAAAGACACCTCCAATTTCCAAAGCAGCTCTGGGGTGATTTACAACAGCCTCCGAGAGGCCAGGACTCATTCTGCTTGCTCAGAGAGTGAGTGAGCGGCATCATTTTTCCTTAATGAAGTTAGTGACCCTCTGAAAGGTGACACGTTTACCGCTCCACTGATTTATGCACTGATGGTCTGAGGCAGACTATAGCAGAGTAATACTGGGAAGATGTGGCTATAGTACATCTTTCTCTCTATATCTCTCTCTTTCTGCTTTTTCCCCCCGTTCTAGATTTTTTATATGTGTGCTATTCAGTTCAGTTCCCTGATATTAAAACAAAGTGACATGCAAAATTTGTTCCAACACATAGTAAGCTGCCTAATGTTCTGGTTTTCACTTGTATGCTATGACATGCGTACAGTGCATGTGACATAAATAATATCATCTGCATAATACACTTGTAGTCATTTTTTTCTAAAAGTGCATTTTCTGTACACGCAGCTTGAACATCTTGGATTTTGGTACTAATTAGTTTGACAACAATAAAAGAAGCAAATGAGACAAAATTACAACAAATTTTAAGCTCTTAAAGGGACAATTATGTACTAAAAATCTAAGTCTTTCATTTGTGTTTGTAAAAGATAACAATGTTGAAATGATTGCTGTTCACACAGATATATGAAAATAAATTAAATTGTGTATTATCCTTACCAGACTAGTAGTTGGCGAGGTTACTCAGTATCTTGTGTTGAAATTGGTTGTCAATTAAACATGCATGCTTATAGACTAAACACACTGTATAATGCACGTGCATGACATTGTTTTAAGAAGAATTTCTTTTTGTAATATACATGAATAATCAAAATCATTTCCGTTTACAGGCCCAGTCTCACCAAAATGACTCAACAAGAACTGTTCTGCCAGTTATAGCAAAATCTTATATAACAACATTTTGATATCGAATTATTCCATACATTAACAAAAATAGCTTTTTATTGAGTTACTGAATGATAAAAGGGCGACGCGGTGGCGCAGTGGGTAGCACGTTCGCCTCACAGCAAGAAGGTCGCTGGTTCGAGCCTCGGCTGGTTCAGTTGGCATTTCTGTGTGGAGTTTGCATGTTCTCCCCGTGTTCGCGTGGGTTTCCTCCGGGTGCTCCGGTTTCCCCCACAAGTCCAAAGACATGCGGTATAGGTGAATTGGGTAAGCTAAAATTGTCCGTAGTGTATGTGTGTGAATGAGTGTGTATGAATGTTTCCCAGTGATGGGTTGCAGCTGGAAGGGCATCCGCTGCATAAAACATATGCTGGATAAGTTGGCGGTTCATCCCGCTGTGGCGACCCCAGATTAATAAAGGGACTAAGCCGAAAAAGAAAATGAATGAATGAATGAATGATAAAAATGGCTATGCGGTCAATTATTATAGTATTTTTTCCCCTTTTAGCTATAATATATTTTGCACATATTACGCATGCAGAAAATACATAAAAGTTCATTCTTTGGTCCTGCATAAACCAGCTTTCTCTGCTCACTGGTCTCTGTCATTGTTGTTTTTCAGTGTTTATTTATGTATCTTTTGACAAATATCAGGCAGGCAGTCATGGCTACCAATAGATTAGTGATGCTCAAGTACTGCTCATATGTTTAATTACATATAATTTTATCCTTTTTTAAATAAGATAATGTTTTACTTAATAAGATTACAAGAATAATGCAAAATGTGTTTGCTTCAAGTAGCAAAAATGTTATGATCGGCATACCACCTCTGCCATATTTTGAGCCAGGAAAATCCCTGAATTAGTTTAAATATGTTTGTCTATGATTATTACTTTGGCCTAATTGTATACAGTTTCTATAGCTCAAGCAATAGGTTTCAATATAGGTAGAGGCTTTATACAACTGTGAATCAGTGTGTCTGGCATATTTGAATAATATACATTTCAGTCACTGCTCATCATTCGTACTAACAAACCAATTCATTCATTGGTCAAATGTCACATTATTAAGTATGGAATAGGAAACAGATATATTTATGATTCTGATGATCGATAATATGTATAGAATCTTTCAAGTGTTCATTAAATCACTTGGACTGTTCCAATGTTGTGGAACTTGTGTACAGCAGTATAGTGGTATTTCTATATGTATTTATTGCTCAAATAGTAAATCAATGCTCTAGCAAAAGCAAGGTCATGGATTTGATTCCCAGGAAATGCATGAACTGGTAAAATGTATTGAATACACTGTAAGTAACTTTGGATATATGTTTAAATATTTATTCCCTATTTCTGTGGTTCAAGATTTTATTTGCATGATATTTAGAACACAAAAAAGCAATAACTATATTGGCCCCTGGTGGTAAAAAATAAAAATAACCCAAGCATGTTGTGCAGAAGAACCAGTCGCTTTTAATTATTTCTAACATCTTTACTTATGCAAATATGCTAAATTATTTCTAGATGACAGCTTGGAGGGGGGACCAGCATGAGTACAGTGATGTTCACACAGGGCTCTCCTTTTCTTAGCGGGTTAAGATATACATGTGCCGCTGTAGGGCTCTCATCTGCCTACGAGAGCCCTGTTTTACATCCTAATTATTAGAGTTGACAGGCTTTATGGCTGGGGCTCAATACTGGGGCTTTTTCCTTGGCGCATCTCACATGTGATGTCAGAGTGGGTTTAATGAGATAAGAAAGTTTGAGTTCTGTAGTTTACAGTAGTCACATTCTGTTGCTTGTTGGTACAGTTTGCTGCGCCTAATACTGTACAGTACATGTCAGCTGCGTTAACAAGTAGGCGAAGAGGGAAGAATCGCTCCTTTATCTTAATTGACTAGATTTAAGTGGGAGACATCAGCAGAAGAAAGGTGCGCCACGAAGACTGCGATTAAAATAAACAATGGTTTTGGAGACGTTCATTAGTTCCTTAATATGTAAAAAGCCAATCTCAGGCACAAACAACAGAGACTCTTTTTTTTTTTAAAGATTTAATTAAGCTACAGGGAATTCAGTGCATATTGTAGGTAAACACACACGACCATGGGAATACCATTTAAATTAAAAGAACCGCTGTTGTTTTTCTCATTACGAGATGAATTAAACATTTATCACTGCCTTTCATTTCTTTCAGAGGCTGACATTTACAGGTCACCTTTCAATAGTGGCAAATTTTTCCTCTTTTTTTTTTTGACTGTCTCCAAGTGCCTCAGCAATAAGAGAAAGTATGATTTATTTTGTCTTGCATGTTCACCTCCTGACTGAGCCTCAGCATTTGTCATTGTATCATCCACAGCTATTGAAGTGAACCTGCAGAAGGCTCTTGCTGAGGCCTCGGAGACCTGTACCCAGGAATGTCTGATCCTGGGTCATTCTGACAGCTGCTGGATGCCGCCAGCACTGACCCAATTCCAGACGTCCAGCGCCACCACTCTGCCCTCCTTTGGTTTTCAGCAAAGCTGGGCACGGGGGATCAAGCCAGACGGGCGTCACACCCTCGGCAGGTCGGTGCCCAAAGATGATCTGGACAAAGGGAGCAACCGGCCCCAATTCTACAACACACTTGAGAGACACTGCAGCAAGAAAGAGGATCCTGTCAAGGTCATCCCTCTAGCCAGCTTTTCTGCCACGTCCAGCCCCCAGATGTCCTCGAGCGGAGCAGCCTTTCTGCACGAGCATCAGCTGTAGAAGTGAGGGTAGGCCTCGGAGAACGGCATAATGAGAGTGATGGGAAACGAAAAGCTGATGATTATTAGCATCTGTCAAACGAGATGTTTTTAAACACAGCAGAAGTACAGTAATGAAGGACAGTAGCTTTTGAAATCCTTTACAAAACTGAAACTTGTACAGTAGACTAATGGTAGATATAGACCAAAGTAGCTTCTCAAATGAAAAAGACAAAAAGACAAAAAAAAGCGGTGTAAAATGTGTCTTAGTGACAGATTAGTGACAAATGAATTTAGCTTTACTCTTCATCAAAAGGGACAAGATTTTTATTCATTCTTTTGTGCACCTTTTGAATGCAACTTGACATACAGTAGTAAATTACTTGTAAGTGTGTGCTGCTGGAAGATCTCATTGCATATGTTTACATGCACAGCAATATTCCAAGTAATTACGAAACTGCAAGAAAAAAAATAACACAACAACTCATGTAAGTGACATGTTCTTGTTATTTAAAGAAAATATTCCGCACATCACCTGGTCTCACTTTAAATCCTTATGCATGCACGTCTGCATTTCAGCAGTTAGCGGTCTTCGCAAGTTTAATTGGTGCTCACTAACAGCAAAGTTGCTCTTTTTTTCCCTTTCTTCTTCTTCTTTGTGAACACAGACACACTCGTAAACAAAACACTAAAAATTAGCCTCTGAGTCAAGAACCGCATTTGGAATATTATGACGCATGTAAGCATAGTCAATAAGGTTAAGTGTAATGTGTGAGCGCTGGGTGACTGCAGTATTTCTTTCAGCTTTGTTGAGGTACGTCGTTTCCGCCTGAGTCAGTTTAATTCTGCTAAAGAGACCTAGTTCCATGCCCCTGAATGTGCTGCTTACTCTGTCAAGACTACAGATACAGCTAAGCCTCTCTGCAAAAATTAGCCTTGCTCTGTGTTAACACGTAAAAACTTTTTTATATATTAGGGTGATTTTTTTTTTTTTTTTTCTCTTAAACTTTGACGTTAACTCTCTTCTCCCTGGTGAGCTTAGAATCTTCCTCTGATGTTCAGCGTGTTGGTAGTTTCCATGCATCTGACACCCTTTTACTCCCATTATAAAAAGACCCCTTATTTTCAGCATTATCTCATTAGCTGAGGCGCAGACATGGCTAAAAAGACATGCTTTGTTTTTCACACTAATACATCAAGTTTTCCTTTTGATATATACAACGTATACACCATAATAAGTGCTATGGAACCAATTACAAGAATCTCCCAATAGTATAATTACTTTGATCAGTAATCACCGTAACCGTTATAGAAGCAGAGTGCGGCTCTATAATAGTATAATTGGCTACCTTTTGTATGAGTGTGTGCGCCAGTGTGTGTGTGTTTGCGTGCGCTTGCTACCTAAATGGTGCACACTTCTTTTTAAACTCACTTAAAAAAAATAAATAAGCATTTGTGAGATTTATATATAATGATGTCAAAGAAACAGCCTTAAGACGTAGATGTGTATTGTATGGATGTAATGACTGCTAATTGAAGTAGAAGTTTGCTTACAATCGTGTCACATTTTCGTTCGATATATTCAAACAGAGAGACATCAAGTAATCTCACAAAGAGGCTGTGCGGGTTGAGAAATCAGCACAAATTTAATCACCAACGCTTCTCCTTAGTATATATACTGATGACACAGAAATATTTGGGTCAGTGATCCAAAAAATTACTTCACTATAAAATAGTGTACGTGCCAGCAACACGAAATGTGTCACAGTGAGACGTGTTGGAGTGTATTGCTCTTTGATGCGAGAGAACCGACAATCACTCTGGCAGCTGTTCCCTCAACAACAGTAGAAAATCTGTCGAACACTCTTGATTAAGAGGAATAATTGCAGTGTGGGACTCTATCAGCGAAAAGAAGCTGTGGCCTGGTCTCACACTCAAGCTCTTGCAAGTCTGCTAGCTGTGACATTATCGCTGGGACAAGAATGAGGACGGCGACTCAGCTCACACTCTTCTAATCCATACAATAGATCGGAAACGCTCAGAAGACAAGGTCTGGAATACAAACTGTATGGCGTAACACTGCTTGAAATCTGTAAAAATCTTCTTGCAAACGATTAAAAGATTTCCATACGATTTTTAGATGTTTAGAGCATCCAAATAATTAAAAACAATGGCTTTTGAAGAGGAGAGCTTTTGAAGCATACAGTACAGTTGAAGGCAAATGTATTCATAAAATATATCATTCATTTTTTAAAGTGATGTTTAACAGAGCAAGGACATTTTCACAGTGTTTTCTATAATATTCTTTTTATTGTAGACAAAGTATTATTCCTTTTAGTTTGGCTGGCAAATAAAATCTGGTTTTACATTTTTTTTAAATCATTTTAAGGTCAATATTATTAGCCCTCTTAAGATTTTGTTTTTCTTTGACTGGCTACAGATCAAACAGCTTTTGCCTTAACTTATTCTAATTAACCTAGTTTATGCATTTAAATAGCACTTTAAGCTAAATACTAGTATCTTACAAAAGCATTACTGTCATTATGGCAAAGACTAAATAAATTTGTTATTAGAAATCAGTTATTAAAACTATTTTTGGGGGGGGAAATACATCTCTCCATTAAACATCACTTGGGAAATTTTTTTTAAAGAACTAACATTCCGCAGGAGGGCTAATAATTTTGCCTTCAACTGTGTATGCCTTTTTTCAGAACTGCATAGATTGAAATGATTTACACTCTTAAAGTCAACATCAAATCAAAACTGACCATGTTTGCTTTCTTAAGGGAGCAGTTCACCCAAAAACGAAAACATGCTGTTCATTTACTCATCCTTGTGTGAGTAATTGCTGACTTCTTCTTTATTTTCTTCTTTTTCTATGGTAAAATGTTAAAGAGGATGTTTAGCTTAAATTGGGGATGCTTGCTTGGTTAAAAAGGGATTTTGAAATATTTCATGTTGACTTTATAAGTGTATGGAGTTGAAGATAAACATTTCCTGAAATCTGAAAATGATCTGTAGTGCAGCAACTACATTAGTGCCAAAGGTTTATCAAATAAAAAAGACAAATAATTTGTGAAAAAGAATGAAAACAAAAACATTTGTGATTAATAAATGCATAATAAGCATGATTATTCTCCCTTCTAGCACTTTTGTACTTTTCTAAAAAGTTTGTTCCATGATGAATAAAGTAAGTAGCGTTGCTATTATGACATTCCCTTTTTTATTTTTATTTTTGGTAAAAAATTACAGCAGATGATCTTAGTAGTTGGCCATTTTTATTTGCATGTGGTGCCCATTGATCTTCACTGGTCAATCATAGTAGTGAACCCCTGTTCTGACAACTGATCAGTAGCTGTGCTGTCATATGCTCAGCATCTCTCTTGGGATGTGTTATGGTTAGTATGAAGGATCACAATGGCAACACACTTTCAACGCCCAACACGTCGATACACATATCAAATCAATTCTCACCATAACTATAGAAAAAACTAAAAAGATAAAAAAGAGCAAAGTGTACATAGATATACTTAGCAGTAACCCCACGGGAAACTAATTTTAAGATGTAAACAACAGGAAAAGTGGTTTCTACTTGCTGAAAATAGTTTATAAAAGACAAAAAATCATGAAAAATGAGGACAATCTCTGTTGTAATGTATTTAAAACATATGCATACTGTATATTATTATATGTGTGCGCGTACGTTTGTGTGTGTGCATGTATGTATACTGGCACAAAACCGGCCGGATAATGTATGTACACACTATGTATCTTGTATAGAATCTGAAAGAAAAGAATATGAAACTGCTGATATATTAAATCTGCTTGTAATTTAAAACATCATTTGTTGTATTTCACAATTCCTTCTTTCTTTGGAGGGGAGCTTTTATGTGCCAGCAGTCAAGAAATGAACACTGTTAAACAACTGAAGTGTATCTTGCTATCATACCCTGTAAAATACTCCTAGAAGTTAAAAAAGAAACGAAAAGAAAAGAAAGAGAAAAAAAGAAGTACACACTCATTTACATTTGGTGTGATGTTTTTTCTTGTCTTGGATTTTTTCTTGAACCATTAAATATTGTGTATCTTTAGACACTCTGTTGTGTGTCCTATCATTTCAAAACACTTTAATCCTTTTTTTTTCTTTCATGAACTGAAAAGCCTTGATGTTTGAAAGCAGGTGCTGGTGGAGAATACTAACACAAGAAAAAGAAGAAGAAAGAAACATGGTTTTCTTATGGACCAGCTTCTATTAGGCAAAGAGAGCAATATGCATACGAAACACTCTTTTTTGCAGTCTATTTGCAGACAAGGAAAGTCTTGATTAAGTCTGTCTGCACAGACAACAGCAGTTATACAGCTGTTAGAGTCATTGATTCAGTAGTAAGTGGGCTTTAGAAACGCACCTGAGAGATTTTACTTAAAAAGAGAAGAGGCCACCTAGGTGAGCTCAAGAATAATTGGTGAATCTGGGCATATAACCACCATTATGTGCTCAGCAAATGTGCCAGGACTGCAGCTTTGGACCAGGCCCAAGACAGAGGTGGGGGCAAAAAAACGTAGCCTTAAAAAAGCAAATGAATAAAGATTATCCAAGCAAAAGGGTCTACCTACAGGACTGTAAGTTCCTCAACATTTTGCTGAACCGTCTAGTTATACTCTTTTTCTGCTGGCTTTACATTTTTGACGTTTGACAAGCATGTATGTGTATATGAGTGAGCTTTCATATAGAGCTGAGCTCAATTATCCTTCCTTTTCCCTCGTTAGTCAAAAAAAAAAAGAAAATGCTCAGCATCCAGACTGCAATGCAGATAGAGCAGCAGAAAAGGAATTGGATGCATGCAAATGCTACATTTAAAGGGACAGTGAACTCAAAAAAAATGAATTTGGTCATTATTTACAGTACCCTCATCTTGTTCTTGTAGAATTATCTTTTGACAGACCTGCTCAGATGAGAGACCGGGCTCGTTACCAGCCTACGGGGTGCGATGCGTAGTCACGGTTTTTGAGTCAGACATGATGGCTGTGCTTCCTGGGCTGCTTCGGCGGTGTGGCTGGAGATGGCTTGTCCTCCAGTCTCACCGCCGGACTGACTAGATAGTGTGACATGCGGGCTGATGTAAGATTAATCTTCCAGCTCCCATCCCCTTTTTCCCAGGAGCGCACAGCGAGCACACGCTTGCATAGAGGGCTTCCGCCTTCACCTCCCCTGATGGCGAGGCAGCCATGGGGGTACAAAGCTATTCCTCAGGTGATGGGAGCCGCCACCTGGAGGGGTAAGCTGAGACCCCCGTCCAAGGCGGGTGGGTTATCTGCGTCTCTCATGGCCAGAGCCCACACCACTGCGGGCCATGCCGATTCTGCCCTGCACCACGGCACCTGGCTGTGCTGCACAGGGGCGGTTCTTCCCCAGGCTTATGCGTAAGCACCGCACGGTGGTCGACTATGCTCTCATGACCTTCAAGTCCACCGCCCGTGCCCTGGGGTGCCTTAAATCTGGTAATCGAACCACGAAGCGAACCTGAGACGGGCCGCTTGGAGAGGAGGAGAACCGTTCTTTCCCCGGTGGAAGGCCGGGGCTCCTCCGCGAACGAATGTAGCGATACGAAAAGAGTGGCTTTTCCTCTGTCTGGGTGTAGAAGCCCAATTGCTGCCAGCAAGGGACACGCTGCCTTCCAGCTCTCAGCTTTGGTGCATTTCGCCACAGGCTTTGAGGGCGCCAGAGTATGAGCTCCTTTCTTGCACCTCCAGCCTCTCTGCGGGATCCTGGGTGGAAGGTAAGAGTCAATCTCTTATTTTCAGTTCTTCCTCGGGACGCTCCGCTTTCCGGGGTGAGCACTCCCCATCCCAAAGCTGCCCCTTCGCGGGTACGTCAGCGATCGTTCCGGTGATGCTGCTCGTCCGGACTCTGTCAGCCTGGTTAGCGCTGCTCAGCCCATCGTAGTAGCTCATACGGATGGTCAGACTCTGCTATGCATTTCAATTCGCTGTTGTTCTCCCGAGTTCACGGGTGTGTATTTAAGCGGTTATCGCTATGCCACCCCTGTCTCATGTGAGAAGATTGTTATCCTCCTGGCGAAGGATACAATCCAGCCGGTCCCTCCAGCCAAGATGAAGAGTGGGTTTACGCCCCCACTTCATCGTACCCAGAGAGCGGTGGGTTATACCAATCCTATCAGCGCGTTTTGATCTGTCATCTGTTCAGGATGCCGATCAAGATGCTTATGCAGAAACGCATCCCCCAGTGCGTCCGTCCGTGGGATTGGTTGCAGTTATAGACCTGAAGGACACTCACTCCATGTCTCGCTCTCTCCCTCCTTATACCGTGTTTTTTCCGGTGTGCGATGGGGGCCGAGCATGGCAGTAAATGGTCCTCCCCTTTGGGCTCTCCCTGTTTCCATGCGTGGAGGATGCCCTGTGCCTCTTCGGCGCACACGCATCGGCATTTTTGATTATTCATTGAGTGGTTTATTTTTTTTCAGGTCTTTGAACTAGTTGATTATGCATAGGGACCTGGTGCTCCAGCACCTCGGCCTGTTGGGTTTTGGGTCAACCGATAATGAGCAAGCTCTCCCCTGGGCAGAGCTTCTCTTATCTTGGGTTGGAGCTGGACTAGGTCTCCATAACGGTGCACTTTTAGTGCGCCGGGCTAGTGCTGCCTTGTCCGATTAATTCGGCAGTTATAGTGTTCTCACTGAAGTTTTTCAGAGACTCCTGGGGCATATGACATTGGCAGCCGCTATCACGCCGCTCAATTGTTCGTATGAGACCACTTCAGCGCTGGCTTCGCGATTGGGTCCCCAGATGGGCATGGTGTGTGGAGACGCACCGGGTGTCCATCACCACCTTGTGTCTCTGCACCTTCAGTCCCTGGATGGACTTTGCCTTTTACGGGCCTGGGTGTCCAGTCATGCTGTCATTCTGATAGATGCTTCCAGTACGGGCTGGTGGGCTGGGTGTATCGAGCATGCAGCTGCAGGTTCGTAAATCGGAGTTGCGTTGGCATTCAATTGCCTGGAGTTGTTGGCAGTGTTTCTAGCTCTCCTCCGGTTCATACCAGTATGGGAGGGGACACACGTGTTGGTTAGGACGGCCAGCACAGCTGTGATAGCGCACATCCAACCGTTTGGCTGATGTGCACTACAACCGCATGTCTCAGCTTACTCGCCATCTGCTCCTCCGGAGTCATGCGGCTTAATAGCTGCGCACCGTTCATATCCCATACGAGCTCTATTGTGCCAGCTTACATGCTCTCACTACAGTTACGTTTCCAGGAGAATGGAGACTCCACCCCAGCACAGTCCAGCGGTCATCCTGCCGCTTCTCCCGTGCGGCCCTTCGCTAGCCGCTTTCCCTGCTCTGCACGAATGTGCTGGCTCTCAGCTGGCCCCGGCTTTACGCAATATGTGTTTTTTCCCAGTGAGCCTGCGTGCACAGACTCTGTGCAAGGTCGTGGAGAAGACGAGCAGGTCTCGCTCGTTGCACCTCCTTGGCCCAACCGGACCCGAGTTTCCAGACTCACACTCCTCCTGATGGCCCTCCCTGACGAATTCCCTGGAAGAAGCACTCCTAGAGCACCCTGTATAGGCAAGCCTATGTCCTGTAGTGGAGTCTATTCGTTGTGGGTTACTCCAGTCAATCGGGATGAAATTAAGCTCGGTGTCAAAAATGCTTGCTGCGCCATGCTCCCTAACCCAGAGATACGTGCGCTTGTTCTATTCTGCTAGTAAGTTTCCCGCTTGGCGAACCCGACTCAGCGGAGGAGCTGGGTGCCTGGCTCAGTGTGATGTCTGGTATGCCCACTCTTGGTCTACCCACATGGTGAGGTTTGGTGCCAGCTATGCGCGGTCCCCGATGACGATCACATATGCTTATTTCAGACATGGAGTGTTCCCCCTGACCAGCCGGACCCGTGTCTTCCCTACCTACTAACCAGCTTATCATATGTAGCACTCCCCCTCCATAGGGCTAGTCCATATGTTCTAGCAGGTAGGTATGTTCCATATGTTCTAGCAGGTAGTCTCCGCAGCATCCTCCCCCTTCGGGGACTGGCACGCTTCCTCAACGTGCTGTCGTATTTATAAAATCCCTAGACTATATTAGCTAAGTAAAAGCACATTTACGACCCCCCAATCTAAATTCTAATTATTCCCATGTAATGGTAATTTTTTGGCCCTAGGGGACGTTGGAAGGTTGCGCTCTTGGTGATGCTTGTGTGCTCACGCTACGCTTGGCAAACTTCACATCATGAGCGTGACGAGCTTAGCTGCTGTGGCGTTTTCCATACAGTCTCCCATAGTCTGTTACCAGACACGCGTTGAAGTTCCCATGATGGGGAACGTCCTGGTTACATCTGTAACCCACATTCCCCGAATAGGGAATGGAGACATGTGTCTCCACTGCCACAGCAGCTGAGTCTCCAGGTGTTAGCTGAGTGATCGGATCTTCAGCAGGCAAAAATTCTAATGCTCGCTTCTCAGCAGCCGGCTGATATATCCCACTAATGGCTAATCACTGGCAGCTGTGGAGCTGAGCTCCGTCAATTCATTTGGCATTCATTGGCCCGTTTTCTTACTCTTCAGAGTGATTGGTTGCCTGGCGTACTCCCATAGTCTGTTACCAGACACACGTCTCCGTTCCCTATTCGGGGAACGTGGGTTACGGACGTAACCAGGACATTACTCCTGTGTACTCTTAAAATTATCCCGCATAGATCTACTGAATTTTTACTAAATTCTGTGCAGAAATAGCAAGAAATGTCTGCAGAGTCTGTCCGGGCCTGTTATATGCTTTATGTTATATTGTCACGTTATTTAATTTCATATTTAAAACTATGAAATGATAGCCTGTTTTTTTTCCAGTTAATTCTACTGGTAGATTTCACATCTTGTTGAGCAACATAATGTATACAAAAGGATATTTGACTGAGTGACTAACTAACTAACTACTGTAAGTAACTAAACAAATAAATTAATTAATTAATTCTGTAGCATGTGCATCGATTAATTTCACCTCTCTGTTGTTTTTACAGTTTGCCAAGTTTAGGTCCTATTGACTTTCATATCATGGACAAAAGGAGTTCTTCAGAATATATAACAATGATGTAAGTGTAAAAATGAAGACAG
Organism: Danio jaintianensis; assembly: GCA_903798115.1. NCBI lineage: Eukaryota > Metazoa > Chordata > Actinopteri > Cypriniformes > Danionidae > Danio > Danio jaintianensis. The sequence continues at coordinate 20,087,863 of CAIGQV010016735.1, forward strand.
ATTTTCAGTTTTGGGTGAACTATCAATATAGCGCTATTTTGTTTGAACTATCTGTATAAGAGGACAGAAATGCGTCAGTGCATTGCATTAAAACAGTATTTTTGGAGTGTGTGACCAGAGACTGCATGTGGAGACATTAAGTGGCTGTGACAATGGGCTGATATGCATGGGAGAACATGAGAAAAGGTACTGGGCAAAAGGGTACGAATGGGGTCTTACAGTCACACATGCAGAGAGCCCTTCCACGCTTTGCAGGCATTACTCCCCATGGCCATTTTATTAGATGAATGAGACATGACTGGCTAGCATAGAGCTAATCAACCCAGTGTTGTTGTGGTGGCTCCAGCTGTGGACTAGAAGACCTAAACCACTTTAAACATGACTATTTTGTTCTTTAGGGGCAGTCAAGCTACACATTTCTTTCCATGGACTTCCATTCATACATGTGAATGTAGGAGACTGGAAATGTGAGCTCATGGTAAGGCCCTTTCACAAATTACGCACTTTATTCAATCGTTCATTGAAAATTGCCCAATGTAGTGCAATGGCTATTCAAAAGCCAGTATATTCCAAAAAGGGTTGCAGCAATTTAGAGCAGGATTTGGGGTGATCTGGGCTTTAGAGCAGATTGTGGTGTTGACCTTGGTTGCTTTGACATCTTTTAAACCTAAATAAGATCCAATATTTAATTAGTAGTCATGGCATGTAAAGACTTTAAAACAAACATTAACACCTTGAATTGCACCCTGAAATAAACTGGAAGTCCATCACTGGAGAAACAAACACAGACCTGCTTCTAGGCCCCAGTGAAAAGTCTAGTTGTTGCATTTTGTAGAAGTTAAAGATGATTCAACAAAACTAGAGAAAGCCCCAGGTACAAAGAATTACAATAATTCAACCTTGAAAATATAAAAGCCTGTAAAAGTTGCTTCAAATCATTAAAAGACAAAAAGGTTTTTATTTTTGCAGTATACTTTAAATTAAAGAAAACAGCCTTCACCACCAGCTTCACATGCTCTTTAAATGTGTGCTCTGATTCAAATATACTTCAGAAAGTATTTGCTTGCTTAAGTACATTAGAAGCAAGATGGTCTAGATGATAAAGTGTGTTTGTGGATGAAGCAAAACCCTATTTGTTATGACTTATATCTGTTTTAGTTGTTTAAAAAAAGGCCATCCAAAGTTTAATTCCACCTCATCACAGCCTTTGTAGTGCCATCATCTACCTTCATTGGAAAATACAGGACATTTGTGTGTTGTCTGCATAACATCGATAAAGTGATATCATACAGTATGTTCAACAAATAAGGCTGAGAGGTAACATTTACAAAGAAAACAATATAGGCCCCTGAACTGACCCCTGCGGAATCCCACATAAAGTACACACACTACCAAATTTGAGAAATAATTTCCCAGTTGGACTACAGAACTTCTGTCCTTTAAATAAAACCATTCCCTCATTCCCATCTCCACCCACTGACTCAAATGCTCTCAAATAATTTCATGTTCAACTGTATCAAATGCTGCTGTAAGATTAAGGAGCACACTTTCCTGAGTCAACAGCAAACAATTAAAGTCAAAACAAAACAAGTCCATTTTTCACTCTGAACTACATTTAGTTTTAAATGTATTAACTAAAACAATAATATATGTTTAGTTAATATTATCAAAAAATGTAATAATGCTTAACAAATGTTTATGTAACTAATGAATTCACATTCATAAGAATTTCAATTCCATGTCCTGATATAACATAACAGATCCATTAATTTAATAAAAACATTAAGCTTCAATCCATGTTTGTTGCCATTCAGACATGTCCATAAGATACGGTAAAAAACTGTCCCACTTCACAGACACAAAGCGTAGCACTTGGATCTGTCTAGCACCTACATAATTGTATATTAAAAAAGCTCAGCAGAAACTTCTAATTTAAATGACAAAATGGCTGCTATGACAATTTTAGTAGTTATGATATTCAGGAAGTTTAAGTATTAAGGTATGTGTCCAGCAATTCAATTTTAGCCAGCTGAAACCCTCTCTCTGAATCTTTCTGGTAGAACCGATTTTGCAGATAGCTGACACTGTGGTAATCCAGGGATGTCATCTGGTATATGTTTATTTGGATACCAATAATGTTGTAACAGTTGGACAGGGTGGAACTTGGAATGCAGCAGAATGAGAAACAACTTCAGCCCAATCCCAAATGGCACCCTAAACCCTTGTGGTCCTCCACCATGTCCACACTTACCCAATGTAATGCAATTTCGTCTGTCAGAGAGAAGTCTGTTTAAAGTTTGCTTCTGAAAGCTAAACTGATGAATGAAATCATGAGACCGCAAACAGATTACTTTTAATGTTTTTCAGGTGTTCTGCAAAGGTCATTTGGAAAGTGTTTATATGCCATTCATTTTCTTACAGCTTTTTAACTTCTCAACGCTAATGATTTGGAAGATATGTATAGTTCTGCAGTGTCATGTATTGTTGATATGGATACTGAAACAGTGATTTTGTTACATTAAGGTTGCATTAGTTAACATTACTTAACATCTGCTCAATGACAACCACAAAATCTTCTATTCTAGCTCATAAACAGACATATTTGAAGCAGATAAATATTATGGTAATTCATTTGTAAAGTAAAAACAAATCTTTGGATATTATAACTCCTAAAATATCACCAAAACGCATTTCAATGCATAGTAAAAACCTTTAAAGGGCACATATATTACCCCTTTTGCAAGATCTTTTGTGTCTCCAGAATGTGTCTGTAAAGTTTCAGCTCAAAACACCCATCAGATTATTTATTATACCTTTGTGTATATTGAAAATTTGAGCTGTTTTGACTTTGTAGCTGTTTTTGTTGCCTGTTCCTTTAATGGAAATAAACCGTTCCCACGTGCGTGTCAGAGCCAAAGAGATCGCTCACTAATGCTATTATGGGTGTAGCTTCTCCTGCTGCATCTCACGCATAAGCAGTGCAGTGACAGACAAGAATGAAGCAGATCTCCCTTACTACAGTAAGAACTTTACCAACGGTTATTTCATGGTTTCCGGTTCCTTTGCGCATGTCCTGTCATAATAACACGCGCTACTATGGAGACATGTTAATATGTGCCTGTCAATCAATTTGGTGGGTGGGGAAACCGCACTCCTAAGTCACGTTGTGGTGGGCCTCAGAATTGCAGGGATTTGAATCCTATTTTTAATGTCAGTAAATTTAAAAAGAGAGACTTATTGTGTTTCTATCACTCCAGTATGACTCTGGACACACTATACCTACACACAGTTCTGTCCAAACAGCTTACAAAAGATTATTTTCATCATAGGTGCCCTTTAAGTTTAAAAAGTATGCTGAAGTGATCTACAATTTGTAATTTGTATATGGATGTTTTAACTTCTCTACCCATTCAGAAATGTGTCAGAATGTCAAAACAGCACCTGATAAAGATGATATGAAGATCTGCTGTAAGAAGTACAACAGGCAACATGACAACCATGATGAAATAAAAGAGGTATGCTTGAGAATTCTGTCTTTTTTATGGTTGCATCTTGCTGCATCGTGTCTTGCTTTTGATTTGCTTAGATACTTTTGGTCTGTGTAGTGAACATACTATATTTTAGCCGAACTGTACCAGTGTTCATTTGAAAATGAACTGTGACACTTCTTTCCAGCAGTATCAGTCCTCATATTTGGTGCAAGTTTCTGATGGCTCATATAACAATCGCATCAGCCAAGTATGCACCATAAATCTACATGATTGCAACACTGCAAAGGAGATGAGTAGATTGCATATTTTTACATACACTCTCAGAAATTACAGGGTACGGGGTTGTCACTGAGGCGGTACCTTTACAGAAGGTACAAATTTGTGGCTAAAGGGTCCATATTGGTATTTCAAAGGGACATATTAGTAACTAAAACGTTCAAAAGTGTACCTCTTGAAATTCCTATGTGTACAGTATATGTACCTTGAAAATATCAATATGAACACTTTAGGTACAAATGTGTACCTTTTGAAAAGGTACCGCCCCAGTGACAACTCCCACACCTAAATTTCTCAGAGTGTATATTTTGGATATTTTATGTTTTATATTTACATGAAATCCTATTTTGACCATTGCAGCATTCATTTAAAATATTTTACAGGTCCCAAGTATAATGTGACTGCAGTTTGATCTGTGTTGGCAGGACTGATTGTGTGGTTAAAGCCCACCTCAGTTTCCACTCCTGCTCAAGCTAAGTCCCTGTAGATGTAGCGATCTGAGCACAGAAGCTAAACGAGTTGCTAGATTTGAGGTTACTGTGCAGTGACATTGCGGCTGGCGAAAGGCGGCTTATGTGTACAGAGAGAGTATCTCATCAAGGACGTCTAGATGGGGTCATCACATTGCCACTGAAGATCTTCAGCTTTTTCCTTTTGCTCAAGTGGGCTGCTGAAGTTAGTGCAGCTCTGTGGCTTATGTCTCATTGCCGCGTTGACCCAGCGTTTAAATCTAGCAATAGTTTTTAAATCAGAAGCGAATACAGGAAGACAGAATGAGTGAGAGTTTAAACAGTTGCAGTGACAAAGTAATAACAAAGTTACTATTGAATCACAGAGCAAGCCATTTGTAATTTGTCTCTGGCGAAAGCTGAAAATACAATACGCTATGAGACCGGCCGGCGAGATTGTGAAAAATGCCTCAGAATAGGAAATTGATTGAAGTGGCCATTTGCAAGCAACTCACACCTTCTTATTGTTCATTCGTGGCTGGCTTCAAGAACACTTGTTAACTTTGCAAATATGTTTCTTTAGTGGAAACGCACCTCGTTTTCAAAGTACCATCTGCAGAGGCTGTCGGTTGAACATATAGGGGGTGTCAAACAGCATGCTCATTATAAATTGTAATTAAACTGGCCATCAGGTACCTTGAGGCTGTTTAGTCTACAGCAGGATACTAATTACTATAAGATGACCTTTGGAATAATATCTGGTGAATAATTCATAATTGAAGAGATTGCTTCAGAGACGTGTGCTTTTGAACTTTGTATGCTCACAACTAGTAAAGTGAATTTCAAATCGAATGCTCTGATTTGTTAATCAGGTAGTACAGTATGAGGGAATGGATTGTTATGAATAGGGTGAAGTCCCTTTGGAACTGTTGATAAAAGTTGATGTGTTATACTAGACAATACTGACCCATGTCACTGTTACATTTCTAGCATGAACAAGCCACCCAGGCTCATTAAAAAGTACAGTACAGTATGTGCCTCTTGTGAAAATACAAAAACAATGTTGCATGTTGGATATTGTGATCGGAAGGTCGCAGGTTTGAGTCCTGGCTCCAGCACGGATTGTTGGTGGTAAGAGTGAATAACCAGCACTCTCACCACCCTCAGTACTATGCCTGAGGTGAGTCCCTTGAGCAAGACACCGATGCCCCAACTGCTCCCCGGGCACCGCAGCAATGGCTGCCCACTGCTCCGGGTGTGTGTTCACTGCTGTGTGTGTGCATTGGGATAGGTTAAATGCAGGGCACAAACTCCAAGTATGGGTCATACTTGCCTAAAAATGATAATTTGTATTTTGTATATTTTGGAGCAGTGTCAAAGTGTAAGGTCCAGTTTTGTCAAAACATAGATTGATTATGACAGTGTGACTATACATATATATGTAACTGTATAATATAGGGAGGTTTTGGGTTTCATATTATTGTTTCTAGAAGCATTTTTTTTTTACTGGGCCTTAATGGCAGCCTAAGTTTCATATACTAATAGCACAACATTTTCATTCTCATAGTAATGCAGGACCTGACATTCTTGAATGTCAAATAATTACATCCAAACTAAAGTTCTTGTTTTCAAACCCTAATTTAATTTAAAATGACAATGTGGATTGACTCTTATAATTACCCCATGCATTCACATTTTCCAAGGACAGACAAGGCAACTAAATTGAATATTTGTTTTTATTGTTATGTAGTAACTGACTACATGCACAATATGTTATGCAATCTCCAGGTAAACAAAAATATCTTGAATATGTTATTGAAATATATATATATATATAATACTAAACGAACGTCTGCTGTTTTAAAGGTATGTGTGTTTAATCCTTATATGTGTTTATCAATATACTATATTTGAAGTATATTTGAAGTGTGTGTGCATGCGTGTGCGTGTGTGCATCTGTGTGTGTTCTTATTAGAAAAAATTTAATTCAAAATAATTACTGCAAGATTTACTTTTAATTTGTTAATAATATATTTTTGAAAATTTGTGTTTGTAATTATTTTATGTATTACAATGCAATTATAAAAAAGCTATTGTTATTACATATTCTATTGTTGATTATGTTATTATTCAACTACCTAATTTCAGTGAGCTAATGCTTACTGCTTTTCTCTTAATAAATAAACTGTCATGTTTGCAGTAGTAGGTTTATTGTTATGACATTTCTATTCACCAGTGGGGCCAATTTTCATGATCTCTTCTAGGATGCCACAAATTCACCTGTCTTCCCTGTAAATTAATTCATAATTTATTATTTAGTATGTTAGTGGTAATCCCAGTTGTTTCCATAAAAAAATATATTAGTTATATATTATATTAGTATGCTTTCTTAAGATTTATATATGTTGCTTTATTGTAGTATTAACCATTAAAAACACTGTGCCTGCACCAATCCATCTAGATTTTCGGTTTAATCTAAAAAAACAGGTCAAACTAATTCAATCATTAGGCTCAATGCACATTGGTTTCTCGCCTGATACTGTAATAGTATTATGTTGTCCAGTCTCTCGTGCTTCACACATGGGATTCAATTTTCCCCATCTTGCCATAGGCCAGTTCATTTTTCCATAAGAAGTAAAAAAGCACAGTGTGACCAGAAAGCAGTGAGAGCTCATCATGTTCACAATGATTTGGAAGAACATGTGAGCAGAGATGAGAAGATTTGATTTTCTTTCGATACAGTATATGATGGGTACAATATTTCTATTATGTTGAAAAGGTGCTTTTAGGACTCTTTTGGAGGACTGAAGTCACGCTTTATTGTTATGGTCAACACTACTCTCATTTGAATATTCATAGAATATCAGAAGACTGTTAAGGAAGAAATTAGTAGTAGACATGCATTTGCAAAACCGTTATAGTGTCTGTTTTGTGGGGTCTCCTGCTGAGGATGTGGATTATACAGTAGGTGATAATGTTGTAAGTAAGGTTTGGTTTTTTGAACAGACAGGTCATTTGGCTTTGAATGACCTCAGCATATTTGTTTTTTAACTCTCAAAGAAATGCCAATAGCCAATTGGATTTTAACTAAAATTCTTCATAAAGGGATAGTTCGCCCGAAAAATGAATATTTACTCACATTTACTCGTCATATGTTTACATGTCTTTATGAGTTCCCTTTTTCTGTTGAACACAAAAGACAATAATTTGAAAAATGTTAGAAACATGTACTGTAACCATTGAATTACATAGTAAGAAACACAGAAACACAAATACTATGAAAGGCAATGGTTACAGTTTTTAAAAAAAAACTTTCAAAATACGTTAAAACAACTTTTAAAACAAAAAACAGGGTGAAAACATCTGGAGGCCTAAAAAACCTAAAACAAGTGAAGAGTGAGTAAATAAACAGAACATTTTCATTTTTGGGGGGGGGGGGGGGGTGGGGGGGGGTTATCCCTTTAAAGTCAATAGAATGTCTAAAAACCATCAACAACATAAAGTACCGTACCAAAATCTAAATAATACCATATCAGAAGTGAAAATATGAATATGTGTGCAAAGACAGTCAATATGAGACATGTTTTGGAAGCAGGAACTTTATCTGAAAAAGTCTGATGGTAATCGCAAAGGATCTATAATAATCTATGCCCAGTATTAGTTTTGCAAATTGCAGATATTCCAGATTCTGATTATTTTGTCAGTCATCCAAAGGAAGGCGGTGGGGTGGGGTGGGTGTTAGGATTTAAAAAGCAAAAAATAAAGAAAAATCTATTTCAATTATTGACGGTGATAATGAAAACTAGGTGTTATTTTGGAATGGCAAGAAAAAAATGAGTTGACATAAAACCAATGCAAGGGGCAGAAACTTTCAAATGTCTCTAATCGCTTCTTTATAGATTTCACACTGTCAAGAAAATGAATAATTGGTTTATCTTTCCTGTTCATTACTCAAAACTCAGCATTGGAACTTTAATCCCTTCACAGTTTCACAAGTTCTGAAACCACTGCAAACAAAGACCCTTTCTCAGATAAAAGAGGCTTTCAAAGCCAGACTGTTAGTCGCGCCGATGGAACAATGAGAAATTAGCTCTAGTCCCCTCCATTCACAGGAACTGAGCTCTGGACCAGGTCAAGTGATTGTGCGATAATAAGGGTGACAAAATTCAGCTCTACGTGAGCTGACAGGTTTGACAAAATGTAGAAAGTCCTCAGTACGTGCTGATTAATGACTGACAATTGCAATGACTGATTTAAATAATGCTAATTGGCCAACAGGATAATGATCCGTACATTTCCTCTAATTAAAGACAGCAGAGCTCTTTGTGACGGCGCTGATGCAGGTTTCTAAGGTTGTCGAGCTGGAACGTGTCACCAGCAGCTGCAGAGCGATTGCCAAAGTAAACGGAAGGTAAATGGATATGGATTTATGTTTTCCGTGTTATTGTTTTATCACAAAACAGCCTGTTTTATGCTAATTTTGCTTTAGTATTCACTGAAAAATGATTGATTGCGAATAAAGGCATCATTAAGACAATGTCAGCAACTAAATGTCATTATCGCTATGCATTTCTGAACGGCTGAGCATGCAAACGCTATCATCTAACCATCTGGAGACAGATAATAGTAATGCAGGTTTTTATCTTTTTATAAAGTGCATTGGTAAGTGAGTTTTGAATAATATATACAAGGACACTCTTTATTCATGTTCATATTCTGTCTTCAAATTTCATAGTTACTCTAAGTAACTACAGCTGTATGTTCTGTAGCTCTAGCATACAACAAAGGCTAGAGAGATGGATGAAAACATTAGCAGTATCTTTATTAATTCTTTACTGTCACAGGGTTTGGTAAAATCAAGTTTGTGAAGTGAAACTTTTTTGAGGATTTTCAGCTGAAATGACAGGAATTTGTTAAAGTATATTTTGATGCTCCTTTTACAGCTTCTTTTGACTAGTAAAAAAAAGGATTACTGAGATGTTTACAAATCATGAAAATTCAGCATATGGTCACATACAGGAATCTTGTTATTTTGTTTTTCCAATAGCCAAAGCTGGCAGATAACATTTTGTTTAAGGTTTAGACCCTGTAAGCTACTTAATGTTGTTTGACTCACTTTGAAGACTAATTTGCAGTAATTTGTAGTGTGGGACACATTTGTCAACCATGGTTCACAATGAATTAATGTATTAAATGTAATAGAGTACAGTCGTGGCCAAAAGTTTTGAGAATTACACAAATATTGGAAATTGGAATAGTTGCTGCTTAAGTTTTTATAATAGCAATTTATATATACTCCAGAATGTTATGAAGAGTGATCAGATGAATTGCATAGTCCTTCTTTGCCATGAAAATTAACTTAATCCTAAAAAAAACTTTTCATTTCTGTCATTAAAGGACCTGCTGAGATCATTTCAGTAATCGTCTTGTTAACTCAGGTGAGAATGTTGACGAGCACAAGGCTGGAGATCATTATGTCAGGCTGATTGGGTTAGAATGGCAGACTTGACATGATAAAAGGAGGGGGATGCTTGAAATCATTGTTCTTCCATTGTTAACCATGGTGACCTGCAAAGAAACGTCTGCAGCCATCATTGCGTTGCATAAAAATGGCTTCACAGGCAAGGATATTGTGGCTACTAAGATTGCACCTAACTCAACAATTTATAGTATCATCAAGAACTTCAAGGAAAGAGGTTAAATTTTAGTTAAGAAGGCTTCAGGGCCTCCAAGAAAGTTCAGCAAGCGCCAGGATCGTCTCCTAAAGAGGATTCAGCTGCGGGATCAGAGTGCCACCAGTGCAGAGCTTGCTCAAGAATGGCAGTAGGCAGGTGTGAGCGCATCTGCACTTTTGGAAGATGGCCTGGTGTCAAGAAGGGCAGCAAAGAAGCCACTTCTCTCCAAAAAAAAAAAAACATCAGGGACAGATTGATCTTCTGCAAAAAGTATGGCGAATGGACTGCTGAGGACTGGGGCAAAGTCATATTCTCCAATGAAGCACCTTTCCGATTGTTTGGGGCATCTGGAAAAAGGCTTGTCTGGAGAAAAAAAGGTGAGCTCTACCATCAGTCCTGTGTCATGCCAACAGTAAAGCATCCTGAGACCATTCATGTGTGGGGTTGCTTCTCATTGGGGTTGCCCAAAAACACAGCCATGAATAAAGAATGGTACCAAAACACCCTCCAACAGCAACTTCTACCAACAATCCAACAACAGTTTGGTGAAGGACAATGCATTTTCCAGCATGATGGAGCACCGTGCCATAAGGCAAAAGTGATATCTAAGTGGCTCTGGGACCAAAATGTTGAAATTTTGGGTCCATGGCCTGGAAACTCCCCAGATCCTAATCCCATTCAGAACTTGTGGTCAATCCTCAAGAGGCGGGTGGACAAACAAAAACCCACTATTCTGACAAACTCCAAGAAGTGATTATGAAAGAATGGGTTGCTATCAGTCAGGATTTGACCCAGAAGATGATTGAGAGCATGCCCAGTCGAATTTCAGAGGTACTGAAAAAGAAGGGCCAACACTGCAAATACTGACTCTTTGCATAAATGTCATGTAATTGTCGATAAAAGCTTTTGAAACGTATGAAGTGCTTGTAATTATATTTCAGTACATCACAGAAACAACTGAAACAAAGATCTAAAAGCAGTTTAGCAGCAAACTTTGTGTAAACTAATATTTGTGTCATTCTCAAAACTTTTGGCCACGACTGTACATTTTGAAAGCATCTTGTTACGTTTGATATTTTGAGCACGACTATGGTAATTGTATTTACAAATTAAATAAGAAGAAACATTTGAATTCACAATAGTAAATGAACAGACTGTATATTGGATGTATATTGTATTTTTTGTTGTCAAATTGTTTTGATAAAATGTTAAGCTTATAAATTATATTTAAAAAAGTTCTTATTAGTAATTACATTAGTAATTATATTTTCGAGCTGGTTATATTTTCTGTTATATTTTCTACCTTTTTTATGTCATGAGATATGATATATCCTTAGGCCAAAAGTGTAAGTGTCCATTCAAAACTTGAATTATAACATTATATAATTTAAAGAATATGCACATGCTTTATTATTATTTTCTGATACAGAGCATTATGGAGCACCAAGACTCTGTTATCAGTGAATGCCATTCATACTTGAAGCCTGAGGGCACTCTCATATAGAAAAGCCATAAGTGAAACAGGGAAGTAAAACTTAATGACAAAAACAGCTATCAGCTGAATGACATACAGATAGAGATGTATTGATTGATGAAACATGAGTTCAGCAAACACACACTAGCAACAACATATGGTTTATCTTAAAGCCATCTCATGTATTTTCATATAAATACAATGTTTATAATCAAATGCTATTCTACATAGCCATTATGAAAGTATAATATCAGGCACCATAATATACTGTAGCATCTGCCCTTATCATCACTGTTTACAAACAATTTGATGAAGGTTAATACCACTGTTAAATGCTTTTATTGTGTTGATATCTATTAATGTCACAAACTTAACAATTTACTTTTTTCCTCTTTTGTAATAAGTATTTTTCGATAAAAGTGTCTTCTGTTTTACACATCAGATTTTTACACCATTTTTTTTACAACTACTATCTCCCCTGTAGCCAGGAATGCTTGTTTTGCTATAAATGTTATAAATTGTAACTTTATTTAAACTTTACGCAAAGTATTTATCTATGCATCCTGTTCGCTACCTCAGTTAATATTCAGGAATCTAACTTTAATTAAAAAGGCATCTCAATTCAATTGTGTATCATGCATAATAACCCCACTGAGGTAAATGTTTATAATGTAAATCAGCAAGCACGTCCTTATAATCTCATTATATTATCCTAATACTCCCTCAATCTCCGACCACAATGCACTCCATGACCTCCAAAACATATTTTCAAAACATTTCCATGCTAGTCTTGGAATAATTTATTTGGCAGGAGAGTTAAGAGGGAAAAAAGGGGGGTAGAAAGGTAGACAGTTGTGATATTGCAGCTCTTCCTCCATGGCCCTAAAGGAGGATGACCCTCTTGTATAACCTGTGTGAAGCACATAACTAGCCGCACAGGCCCGTGGCTTGTTGCCATGGCACTATGTAGACGATGCTCTGTCTGAATGATGGGCTCATTGAATGCTGCTGAGAAAATAGCATCAACCAGAATGATTCATCTTTTAGGAGCATGAAGAAGAAAACACTCCTCGCAGCGGTGGGGACGTTTATATTGGCATGTGGGAAAATTAAGAAAATGGCTCAGAAAGAATTTTTCATAATTACTTCCCTCAATGTATGCATTTGCATGCTCAACACAGGTTCAAGTGCACAAACCTTCCATCGGAAATTTCACACTGGCATCCAAATTGAACTGCTGCTTCAGAGAAAAAGAACAGCAGAAGGCCAGGAGAATGGAGAGGTGGTATCAGAGGAGGAATAATTACTTTTCTTGTTGTACTTGTAAGCGTAGGGACAATTCTTCAATTTTAGATCACCACAAGTAATAAACAGGGAAACCACTGGGAATACAGTTAATACCACAACGGCAATGAGGCTGCCTCTTAATTATAATGAATGGAAAATTAGCTTTAAACCGTTCCACTAAAGTGTGCATTAATTGTGTCATCTGATGCACAATAGAACCTAATTCAGGGGTGTGAAAAGGTTATTACCTGTGATATTCATCATGGCAAATGTTGGCCTCCACGGCTCGTGGGAGGGTCATAAAAGGATCTGGGCATTGTTTAATATTCACGTCTGACTAATCATGTCTTTGCTCACAGTCCTTTTTGGAGCGTCAGTTCCTCCCTCTGAGTTCCTCAAATCCGGCTGGCTCAGAAACACGGCCAGATGGAGTGCGAACTGTCGCTTCTTGAGGAAAATCAACAGGGGAGTCACCAGTAGGACTCATTTTCAATTGCGATACAATAAGAATCTTTATCAACGATGACTCTACCCAATATTGCTATTGTGCTAATGTGTTGTTGGCAAAGGATTTTGTTAACTGTTGAAAAGAGTTTACTGTAAAACTGCCTAGACAGTTTGATAGGAATCTGGAAGTGCCGATCAAAGGCGGTTTTCTCACCCAGTGGAGTTTGACTCTCAGTCTGCTGCATCAAAAAGTCCAAGGACTCGAATTCAAAAGCACAATGATTTCAGATTCTTGTAAACAAGTTTAACAACTGAAGCTGTACAACATCAAAGAAAGAAGGCAAAATTATATCCAATGGAACAGTCTGTAAGAGAAGATTTTTTTTCTTCTTTTGTTTAATTCTTAATCTTAAAGGGATAGTTCACCCGATGTAATAATTCTGTCATCGTAATAATTCTGCGACCATTTTATTGTTCCAAACCCACAAGACTTGGCTTAATTTTTTATGTGTATTAATTGTGAGAACATTTTACTTTATGACATTTCAAAAGTAAATATTGTAGTTATTTTTAGCTGGAGAAATTATCATCCCCTCTCTGAAATGAAAGTTGTCTGATTCATGAATGAGCTGAATCTTCTTAGTTAACCTTTTAAATTGGTTTAAAAATCTTCCTGAACAGTTAATACATTATTTGGAAAGATCTGATTGCATCTGTTCTTAAATCAACATCTCACTGATAATCACAAAAAATCAATTCACAGTGAGTCTGCAGTGAACAACTTACATCTGATCTTGCCAGACCGACAAGTTAACAATTCAATGAATTTACAAACTGATTCAAAATGGATCAAAAAAGGGTTTTTAAAAAAAACTATGTAAAATGAAGTTCACTCAGTTTTCACTAAATATCTTTCGTACTGTAGTACGACCTCATTACTTACAATCATTTGTTTTAGTTTTTTTGAATGAAAGTACCCCAGACTGTAATTGTAACCTATTATTTGAAACAGAGCAGTCATGCACTGAAAGAGTGAGAAAAAAAAAAAAAGCCTCAGAGTTTTGGTTGAGTAGACTTTCAGTGAAGGCACAGAAAGCTCTTATTTTATTAAAAATAATTTTTTATGTTTGAAATTACATGAGAGTGGGTAAACTATAACAGGATTTTCATTTTGGGATGAATTAAAACTTTAAGATTTTACAATTAATAAATATGTTATACAAAAATTTTACCGTTATGTTAAAGCATGCATTTCTTTAATGAGAGTGTTTACATTCATGCTGATTAATTATGTACAAAAATCCAACAAAGTCATGTTTTGTACAGTACATCTAAATGCCTTGTTTTTATTTTGGGCAAAATGTTTTAAGCACAACTAATACATATATACCCATATGTAGCCATTTTACAACAATATCATACTATGCATGGCTGTCTTCTTATGCTTTTACATTGAAAACACATACTGTATATTTAATTATGAGCTCATTTTTTTGGTAGTCATCAGAGTTGTTATATGTAAAGTGCTTCAGCCAGCATTAGTGGTAGTCATGAGTGCAGACTCGACCGTCAAACCTGAACCATCGCTGATCTCAAAATGTTTAGTATGACTATGAAAAACATAAATAATTAATACAGTATAAATAATCAAATAATTTGTTTTACAGACTGAGGAAAAGTTCTCCTCTCCAAAAAAGAATCACAGCCTGCGCAATCTGTAGCAGACATTTGCTTGGACCCCCACCCAAATAATGTTGTGTTTAAAGCCAGCAAACCTCTGATTACCAGCCGAGAGCTTTAGGCGCTCTCCACCATCCTGTCACTCCATGAAATATGTGTTACAATATCTGCGAATAGAGTATAGTCCTTCAGAAAACTGCTACAGTATATCAAACTTGAGGTCCTTTGAACTTGGAATAGAGTTTTCTATTATTGTTCCCAGGCAACACATGTGCCTTTGTGCCACAGTCTCCCAAAGCTGACTGTTTGGATCAGTAGGGAGAAGAAGCGACTCCGAGGAGGACAAAACAGCAGATCCAGGCAGCTTTCAGCCCTGATGCATCCTGATGCTTTGAGATTTGTTGTTTAAGTTGACTCGTGAGGTGTACTTGGGACAAAAGCCTTTGAAATGTCAAAGAAATCCTCATAAGATGCAGAGATAAGGGAGTAATGTTTCTTCGATGATGAAGTCAAGGCTGAATGTGTCAGAGCATCCTATTAAAGAATCAATCAGTTGGATCACACTGAGAAAGCAGCCTTTTCATGTTTAAACTGAAATTTGGATGAAAACATTCACTGGAAATGCAATTTCATTTCCATGTTGTGATGAAAATGCTGTAATAATAACAATAATAATAATAATAATAATAATTATTATTATTATTATTATTAGTAGTAGTAGTAGTAGTAGTAGTAATAGTAGTAGTATTAGTATTTACAGTCTCCTTGTTTAACAAATGACAATAAAAGTCTAGTATTCATTCATTCATTTTCTTTTTGACTTAGTCCCTTCATTAATCAGGGGTCGCCACAGCAGAATTAACCTCCAACTTATCCAGCATATGTTTTTACGCAGCGGATGCCCTTCCAGCCACAACCCAACACTGGGAAACACCCATACACACTCATTCACACACACACACACACACACACACACACACACACACACACACACACACACACAATGGACAATTTAGCCTATTCAATTCACCTATAGCGCATGTCTTTGGACTTGTGGGGGAAACTAGAGCACCCGGAGGAAACCCACGTGAACATGGGGAGAACATGCAAACTCCACACAGAAATGCCAACTGACCTCGAACCAGCGACCTTCTTGCTGTGAGGTTATTGTGCTACCCACTGCGCCACTGTGACGCCCTCAAGTCTAGTATTGTTATTATTATTATTATTATTATTATTATTATTATACTATAATTATTATATTAGGATATTGTTATATTGATATTATCATATAAATTATTATTATTATTATTATTATTATTATTTGTCATTGTGAAGTATTTATTAAGTTGCAAACGGGAAAAGCAGAAAATATATATTTGGCACACACTCCAACAATAATGGTATGTAAAATAAATAAATTCATAAATAAATAATGTTTTTTCTCAGCTTACATGAGCATCGTGAGATTTCACTTACAGAAATGTAACGAATAAATGTAATTACAAATACTCTGCACAGATTGAATTCCTGGTGTTCAGTTTTATTGCTCCTCTGCTGATGGCGTCTCATTGAAATGAATCTTCGCTCTGGCTGATGTCATTTATCGTAGCCTGTCTGCATGGCGCAATCCAGATCGCTAACACACAATCAAGATACTCAGCATGCCGTCTGGTTTTAGTGGTCCCTGAACCTTCAAGAAAGCGCATATTGGGCGCATATTGGTTCCAGCTCGACGGATCCTCCCCATTACTTAATGTATTCCAGTCTATTACCACTGCTTGCTGTGACACCTCATTCCTTTCCACCAATATATAAGAGGTCATTCAATAACTGACACCTCCCTTCCATGCCATAGTCACATTTCTGTTGCTGTTTTGGCATGTGTCACAGCTGTGAAGCGCAAATTCAAAGATATATCTGCTGACAGAGATTTCCCTCATGAGAGCCACTGTAAATGCATTTCTCTCCGATGCCAGACAGATCTGTCGAAGACTATTGATCACGATACAAAACCAGCCATAAAAAGTCACTGCATGACAGAGAAGATGTTAAGCGTATTTCATGTCACAGAATTTACAAATGAAGAGATGCTTTAATGCAGGGTGAGATAGGGTAATTGGGACAATGAAAATCTGATGTGTGTATTGTTTGCTTTGGTGTTTTTCTAGCTGGGGTTTTATGGGTCTGGTGTCATTCAGAAGACTGAAGACAGTTATCAGAGTAGAATAAATCTCCCAAAGGTTGGGACATGAGATTTCATAAAGGTTATTTTTAAGAACAAAAGTCTGTCTGAAAGAAAACAACATTCCAGACTTTTGTTTGATGCTGTATGTGAGGTGCTCATGCAGTGAAATGTGTCTCCGTAAATCTAAGGCTTCTCTTCATTACATTTCAAGTTCATTCATTCATTCATTTTCTTTTCGGCTTAGTCCCTTTATTAATCTGGGGTCGCCACGGCGGGATGAACCGCCAACTTATCCAGCATATGTTTTACGCAGCGGATGCCCTTCCAGCTGCAACCCATCACTGGGAAACATTCATACACACTCATTCACACACATACACTACGGACAATTTTAGCTTACCCAATTCACCTATACCGCATGTCTTTGGACTTGTGGAGGAAACCGGAGCACCCGGAGGAAACCCACGCCAACATGGGGAGAACATGCAAACTCCACACAGAAAATGCCTACATTTCAAGTTATAATATATATTTAATATTTTAAGGATGTGTGACATATTGGTATTGTGTCATACTTTTAAAATGGAAAAGTATGTACTGCTCATAAAAAAATCTTAAATTCGACTTTTGGCATAATTAAAATTGTAAATATTTTTAATCGTGATTAATCGTTGCCCACCACTAATTATTTTATAATGTTGTTTTTATAGTGTACGGCTACCAGATACTATTCTACACTCTTCCAAATCACTGAATTCAAGTGTTCCACTCAATTCTATCACCACAGTTGTATAAAATCAAGCACCTAGACATACAAACTGCTTCTACTGACGTGTGAAAGTATGGTTTGCTCTCAGTGAATTCAAGCGTGGGACTGTGATAGGTTGCCACTTATACAATAAATTTATTTGTGAAATTTCCTCACTACTAAATATTCCACGGTCAACTGTTAGAGGTATCATATCAAAGTGGAAGCAATTTGGAACAAAAGTAACTCAGCCACAAAGTGGTTGAACATATAAAATCAGAGTGTGGGGTCAATGCCTGCTGAGGCACACAGAAGTCACCAAATGCAAAGCGTGAGGGATGCAGTGGTGTAAAGCGCATCATCACTAGACCCTAGAGCAGCGGAGACATGTTTTCTGGAGTTACCAATCACACTTCAATGTCTGATGGGCAAGTTTGGGCTTAGTGGTTGCGAGGAGAACTGTTGCCTGACTACATTGTGCCAAGTTTGGTGAATGAGAGATTATGGTGTGGGTTTTTTTTCAGGGGTTGAATATAAACATTAAATGTTGTTATAGTGTATTTGTTCCCACAATTTTAGCAGTTTAGTGCATATGCAATAATTCAAGAATAAGAATGACTTATCAGGCTAGCTTTTTAATTGAGTTCCATATACCTATTAATTCTAAATTATTTGTTGTTGCAGTGTAGATAATACTTATAATTATCAGACACATATGAAATAAATTGAAATGAAATGAGATCATACAAATTAGCCACTAAATCAAAATAGCGTTGGAAAATCTGCCTCCATCCATTTGTGAGAAAATCCGTCTGGATGCATTTGTGAGAAAATCTTAATGAATGCATTTGTGAGAAAATCTGTAGGTATGCAGCTGTATGCACTAGATATTTTTGTTCAAGGGCTACATGCAGTTACAGTACATGCAGATGGACTGTATTAGTGAAGTATGATGCATATTTGTAAAACATAATACGTTTATTTGTTAACACCACAGGGTTTTTGCTTAAACTGACAAAAGTGCATTATCAAGCCTCCAGAAATGCTGCTTGTTTTTTTCTTCTCAGTGTAGTTTAGTTTAGTTTTAGTTTTATTTTAAAACAGTGTTGTGCTTCTCAAAAGTTTCCCATAATTCACTCCTGACCATCAAAAAATCTGTTTTTCAGAGCCCACAGGAACAGACCGATGTTGTTTAGTGAGCCGTTCCTTCATCATAATCTCCTTCTTCTTTATCTGCAGCAGCAAAACTCTTAGCAGGCTTTTCATTGAAATTCACAGCCTTGTAGCGGCTGATTAATTTTCCATGTTGTTGTGGTGCTTCATGTTATTGCTTGATTTTAAGATGCAGTGCAACCTGCTCGCTGCGGATCTGGCAACACTCAAGACAGCTTCCTCCAGTTGGATGGGAGGTGCAGAACTGTCATGGAGCAGGTGTTTAGGGAGTTCAGCTCTATTCCTTTGACTGCAAACAACTGTACCATGGGACCTTACACTTGCCACTTAGCATTCACACGGTTCAGGACTCATTAGAGACCCAGCAGCCTGGTAAGGGACTGTGGCATCTGTAGCATCGTCTAATCTTTATGTCATCAATGTCTCAGATCAAACGCTGCAAGTGTTTGCTCTACTTCACTATTAGGAAAGAAAAAGAGTTTGATTCAAGTGAGTCTCAACCCCTCCCCATTTCTCTCTTTCCACCACATCTCTCTGTCTCTTCTGCAGTTTTTCTCTTTTTAGGCAGTGTACACCTAAAGATAGACCAGGTAAAAAAATCGAAGGTTGTATGGAGATAAAGAGAAATTGATTGCCATGGGCAAAGTGGGCTGTGATTGCACCATTTACGTGTTTGTATGTCCTGCAATTGTACACGCCGTGAAGAGATTTGAGTGTTGGTGATGATTTTTTTCCTTTTACAAACACACACACACAGGAGCGTTGTTTGCAGGCTCTCTCGGGGAGATTGGTATAGCAGGCAGCAGGACTTGTCAGAAGAGCATAAGAGAGACAGACACATGAGGGAGATGGGGAAGGCACGCTTGAGAGAATCCATCTCTTTACATATACGCACACAATATGACTCCTCACTTTAAAGATCTGAGCCGGTACTTTTTGCTATTGCACAACGGTTTGATGTTATTGTGATGGGGAATTACAAACCAGAAATAAGAATCAAATTTTCTACAGACCGAGACAGAGGTTATAGCTGTCACAGTTTTCACTACAGTAAACTGTATACACAGTTACACTGTATTTACTGTATACACATATACACTCTATTTCTTTTATCTCCAAGTTATAAATAAAACAAAGATTACTGGAGTACATTTTACAAGAAAACGTTGTTTTGTTTTGTTGCTACTGTTAATTATATAATTAGAAAGATATAGCTGTTGTGGGGCAGCACGGTGGCGCAGTGGGTAGCACAATCACCCCTCAGCAAGAAGGTTGCTGGTTCGAGCCCTGGCTGGGTCAGTTGGCGTTTCTGTGTGGAGTTTGCATGTTCTCCCCCTTGTTCGTGTGGGTTTCCTCCGGGTGCTCCGGTTTCCCCCACAAGTCCAAAAACATGTGGTATAGGTGAATTGGGTAGGCTAAATTGTCCCTAGTGTATGTATGTGAATGAGTGTGTATGGGTGTTTCCCAGTGATAGGTTGCAGCTGGAAGGGCATCCGCTGCGTAAAACATATGCTGGATAAGTTGGCTGTTCATTACGCTGTGGCGACCCCAGATTAATAAAGGGACTAAGCTGAAAAGAAAATGAATGAATGAATAGCTGTTGTGGCAACTTGTAATAGTTAACTAAAATTTAAGATATTAAATAAATAAATAAATAAGTGAATAAATAAATACATTTTATTTAAAAACAAATATATATATTAATGTAAAACTAATAAAAATAATAATGTTGATATACATATTTATATTTAGAACAAAATTTCATTTAAATTTTAATCAAATTTAATTTAATAAAATGCATTAAAATGCTAATTATAAAAAAAATTTAAACATTCAGATATTAATAAAACCTATAATCATATCCAATGTGATACTAAAATAGCACTGACAGCTGATGCAGGTGACAAGAATTTAAAACATTTACGAGGATACATAATTAAAATAGTTATTTAAGTATGTGTTGGTGTGTGTGTGTGTGTGTGTGTGCGTGCATGCATGTGTGCGTGCGTGTGTGTGTTGTTGTGTATTTAAGTCATTCTTGATGTAGATTTAATAAAACAATTTCAAGTGTTTTCTTGACTGAAGGATACCAGCCACACATTTGCAAATGAACTGTGCGTAATTATAAATCACAGATAATACGCAGTGAGTCCATGCAATGGTGACAATTTCTATGCTTTTCAAGTTCCTTCTGCACTCCATTCCTAAGTCTTCTCTGCCTTTATCTCAGCAAACATCAAAATCCCTATACAAAAAAGGAGAAAATGAGCTATTGATTTTTGCACTAACGCTTTTTTCTACTTTCTACTTTCTCCCCACAGCATTATCATTCTAGAGTCTAATTGAAGGTCAGAGTCGGTTTCCTTGTCAAAGTCTGCTTCCTGACAGTCGGTCTGGCTCACAACAAAATGAATTATCTTGGTTTAAGCATTCGCTGACTAAAAATCTCAGGCAGTTTCCATGAAGTAATATTCTCTTACCCTCTCCTCTGCGGGGGTAGTTAACAATACGTCAGACTGGCTGAGAATTCAGCTTTATTAAAAGTAATTTGTGTGCCTGTCAAAAATAATAAAACTGTCAATTTTTACTGTACTCTAGAATGCGTATCATCCTGGTGAATGTCTCTGAAGAGGCCTCACTGACAAATAATGTCACATGTCAAGAAGGATTGCTAATGATTTGTCTTAATAGAAAGAGGTGGCTTTTCTCACCCACACATCAGTCAATATAAAAATAAAATTGATTCACGCTGGCCAGTTTAGCTGGAGAATGCACTCATTTTCTGGCCTGTTCTTATTAATAATTCTTATTTGTGAATCCTGACACAGGCATCTGCTAATATACCAAACAGAAATTTTTGGTGACCAAAAACAAAAACTGTTTATCCAATAGGACAAACTACTCACCTAGTACCTCCAATACCTACTACTCACAAATAGGACAAACTACTCACCTAGTAACTACTCACCTCCCAAAGCCCCCAGCACTGCACATTTTTTATGTTTCCTTAGTCAAACATATCTGATTCAGCTAATCAACTCATTACCTGAGACTACAAGACCTGAATCATTGTGTGAGACAAAAGAGACATGCAAAATGTGCAGTGTTGGAGGCTCCAGGAGCGTGGTTGAGATCTTCTATAGGGTAAATTAATTATAAGCTCTTCATCAATTGAGCATGATGGCAATAACATGACTCACTGTCTTTGAATGATATTCATTATGACTTATGAATCAGTGTATCGGGGGAGGTTCGGTGACTAAGTGGTTAGCATGATTGCCTCACAGCAAGAAGGTTGCTGGTTTGAGTCCTGGCTAGACCAAGAGGTCTTTCTGTGTGGAGTTTGCATGTTTCCCCTATGTCTGCATGGGTTTCCCCCACAGTCCAAAAGACATGCAGTTTAGGTTAATCAGCTAAACTAAATTGGCCGTAGTGTGTGAATGGGAGAGTGTGTGGGTGTTTCCCAGCACTGAGGGTTGTACTCTCAGGGCTGTACTCTCAGTGCAGCAGGAAGGGCATCAGCTTTTGTAAAACAATTGCTGGGGTAACTGGTGGTGCATTCCTCTGTGGTGACCCCTGATAAGGCAGGGAATACGTCGAAGGAAAGTGGGTGAGTGAATTAGTATATCATAATTTATTGTATTACATGTTAAAACTGATTGACGCCCCAACTTATATGTCATAAAATATTAAGAGTGATTTAAATTTTTATATATCATGTCATTTTATTCTCAAGGTTGGCTCGGAATTTATTGGCAGTCTCACAGAGAAGCACACTGTAAGTGATCTATTAGTATTAAAATCATGAGGTTTTTTATGAACTTGACATATTTGATGTAAGTGTACATTTGACTCAGTGCTGTCAGGCAAGTCATTGCCAAGAAAATACTGTTTAAGTATAAAATGGAGCATAATGCAACTTCTGGCAGCCACACAATGAAGCTTTGCCAAACACCTTATGCAGCAGTGCTATGCTTTTCATTAAAAAAGTGCTCTAGTGAGAACTGACAGATTGTTTCATTCCCGAGGAGACTCCTGCAAAAACTGAGGCTGAAGCAATCAACGGATGTGAGTGCCCACCATGTGATGGTGTCAAACAGGTGAGACAATGTACTGCAGGTGGACTTTCTCAAAGGAAAATCTGGCGATTCAGACAAACAGATGGTTTACGCCTCACAATATTTAAAAAAAAAAAAAAAAAAAAAGAAAAGAAGACAGAAAAATAAATAAAGAAAAGATGTTTGGATATACTGCAACTAGGGCTTTGTAAAATTATGTTCTGTTTAATCTTGAAAGGATCCACCATCTTGACATTGACTATTAAGCCATATGTTATTAAATAAACAATTTACTCAATTTAAATAATTCAATAAGAATATATAGATACATAACATATTTAAAGTTTTATTAGAGTATACTGTACACAATGTAATAATCTACTTCAATTAAGGTATGGTGATTGTGCATTATTACCTAGAATGATCACAGATCTTAATTATCCAATATAAAATGTACATTTTGTCATTTGAGAAATTTGGGTTTGAGTGGACATGAGTAGGATCCAAGACATTACAATGTTTTATAAGCTATTTTGTGGAATAGTGTTCAGACACAGGGATAAATAGTCATATGTTGTTACAGTATATGCTTTCAAGTTGTGATATCTGAAGTCACAACCCAAGGTGAAATGTAAACAACACCCGTTTTTACAAAGTCACTGCATATTCTTCTGACTTATTTATGGTTTACTGAACAGGTCAGTTGCCTTCTTGCTTGAACAGCTGCTGCTATGCTAACCCTTTCAAAAAACAAGGTTTTGAGGACAACACTTGACCTGCTTGCTGTCATCTTTCTTGTTGCTTATGAAGCTATATGATGACCTCTTAAAATAGCCTTTGCCTGGGTCAAATGAATTATTTATCTGGGTTTTTGCATGACTGTGACATGTAAATGCTCATACCCAAGAGCCTCCTCTCAAATTCTGTCCCATGGATCACACTGCCAGTGATAACAGCCAAAAAGTTCACTCGTCTGAACAAGAAAACTGTTATTTTCATATTTACACACTACAATCCTGTTTAACGTTATTGAAAGCAAAACATCATATTGTAATGAATAAAATATTGTAATGAATTTCCACACATTATATCTTTTGTTTTCATGCGCCACTGTCTAAGAAGAAGCTTCTATAATTCCCCTATCGAAACCAACCAAGCATGATTAATGTAGGGTAGCCAAGTATACTATTAAATAAAAGGCATGCTTCCATTTCACTGTTACTGGATGAATTGTGAAACGTCATGCCTCCATCTTAATGTGTATAATAAAATAATAATCAAACAAAACAAACAAACTAACAAAAAAAAAACATATGTAAACCAGCTTTAATTTAATGATGCAATTAAATGCATCTCCTCTCTAGAGACTATCTTGATACCAAAAAAGGTGATTGCTGTATTTCAGTTGTAGTAGTTACTGCTTTCTTATAGTTAATGTCAAAATGCTTAAATGGCTCCTATTTTACCCATTTTTCAAGATGCCATATAAGTCTTTGGTGTCTCCAGAATGTGTCTGTAAAGTTTCAGAAAAAAAAAAAAAAAAAAAACTAAACGTTGTTAAATGTTTTTGTAGCCTGTGTCTTTAAAGCAAATGAGCTTGTTCTTTTCACCCACCTTTTCCTCGTGCGTGTCGGCTTCTACGTCAAGTCAGATAAACAGCAGAGTGACACGGATGAAGC
>CAIGQV010016735.1:20123308-20153725 GCA_903798115.1 Danio jaintianensis
AAATATTAATGATTATAGTAATAATAATAATAATACCACTACTACTACTACTATTACTACTACTACTACTACTAATAATAATAATAATAATAATAACAATACTTATTTAAATTTGTGAGATCGCCATTACGGCCCTAACCTTATTGATTGAACACTAAAAAGGAATTAAACCTGAAAACGAAAGAGAAAAGTAAAACGCTATAATTGGTAAAATATAAATTATTTGAAATGAGTAAGTTACTTCTGCGGAAGTAAGGTAATGCAATACGAAAGAAAAAAATATATATATTATAATAATAATAATAATAAAGTAATAAAGTATAGGAAAGGAGAGAGACTGCTACAGCAGCCAAAATATTGGTACTTTTTCAAATGCGTAGAGTCACTGCAGTTGCAGTAACGTTATTATTAATTGAAGCCTGAAAATGGTAATGACTTGAAGAAAGAGAGAGAGACTGCTGCGGCAGCCAAAAATAATAATTAATTACTTAAATCAGTGAAATCACCACTGCGACCATAACCAGATTAATATAAATTCCTGTTACTGGAGGAAGAAAATATCCCAAATGCAAGCAGCTGCGGCTGTTGGAACAGACGGCCTCTTAAAAATATATATAAACACGCGAAAATGCTAAATAAAGACGCGATTAATGATTAAAGCTAAGTTATTTAACTTTTAAAAATTAAAACGTCTGATTTAATATCAATATTCGGTGATAGCCTATTAGTTTAAATGTATATTATTATGCTTTACGTTTTAAATGTGGAATAGCTTTTATTGAGAAAGAAAAAGAAGCGGGTGGAGTTTGCTGATTGATTCAGAACAGGTGCTAGCGACGCCGTTATTGAATGAGATACTGATGCGCTTGTCTAATTTGGGAAATGTCTGACCTGATGTATGTTTAAGCATTTGAGGACCATCTGCCTAAAGTTTTTATTTGAACTTCGGGGATACCTTTTTAGCGGCTGAGGTTGCCGCTCCTATGCGAAAAGAATGGCTGGAGAAGCGTTTTGCAGGAATGCTGGATTTGTGTAGGACTAGTTTGAGATGTTTTTGAAACCAATGCCTAGAAACTGGAACGTTATTATCGTCTACGAAAAGGGGCTCAGTGGGGAGGAGGACCCGAATCTTTCTTTGTGCTAAAAACAATGCGACCGACTGGTAAGGTTGAAGGGGGGTGTTTAGATTAAAAATATATACTGTGTGGCCTTGTCTTAACTGATCTGTTTTACTTGTTTAAATGTTGAAACGAATGGAGAATGTTGGAAGAATTTGAGGATCAAATTTGGCATTGCAGGTGAACTCTGAGCATCTGAGGAATCCGAAAAAGGCGAGAATGAAAAGAGTGTCTAGCGTCCTGGCTGTATTTGCTGAGTGGTAGCCTGAACGGAGGGTGAGCAGGAATTTGCCTAGTACTTCAAGGGTAAGTGTTGAGGATGAAAAGATTTAAAAATGTTCCAGGCTGTCCAGTAGGAGCTGAGCGTCTAAGAAATGGCATTAGTTCTGTTAAACTTGACCTCCCTTTATTAATGCAATATACAGTGGCGGCATTATCACAGTGAAAAAGGATGCTTTTGGCGGCCCACTTTTTCCCCCACAGAGTCGAAGCAATGACAATCGGATAAAGTTCGAATAGTGCGGAGGAAGATTTAAAGTTTACGAGTTCGGGGGGCCAGGTGGATGCGAACCAGTGGCCTTGGAAGTAACCTCCGAAGCCGACTGAAAGGGCTGCATCTGTGAATAGATGCAGATCGGAGGCTGGGGAAAGGACGCCTTCGTAAAATAATGGTAATGCCATTGCACTGTTTGAGAAACATGAGCTAGAGATTAAGATCTGATCTGCATGGTTCATTTAAAATGACCAGGTTGTTTGGGCAGGGAACTGATGATGCTAGCGAGAGGAGGTGGCAGATAAACGGGCGGCCTTGCGGTATAATTCGCATGGCGAAGTTTAGGTGGCCGAGAAGGGAGAGAAGGTCACGTTTTGAAATGCATGTCACTGTGAAGTGATTCTGGATCACACTGATTATTTTGTCGATTTTTTCCTTAGGGAGCGAAGCTTGGAATTTTACTGAGTCAAGGCGAATTCCTAAGAACTCGAGTGAGGTGGCAGGTCCCTCGTTTTTTTTTAGATGCGATCGGTATGCTTAATTCAGAGAAAACCTTTTGGACGGTGTTGAGGTGGGCAGCTGGAGGGAAATAGCTGGGAGAGACTATAAGGAAGTCATCGAGTAAATGAATGAGGTAAGGTAAGCTATAATTATTTGTGAGAATCCAACACAGGGCTTCCGATAGAGTGGCAAATATTTTTGGGCTGCTTTTACACCCAAAGGTCAGGCAGACGGCAAAGTAATATTTATCTCGCCAGAGCACTCCGAAGAGATGCCAAAAGTCTAGAGTGCGGAGGCGGCCTCACGCTAGACTCTGCGTTGAAAGGCAGGAGGGAAGAAGGTGGAGGAAGAGGCAGAGAAAAATTGAGCGCGGTTCCCAGCTGAGGAGGCGGCCTCACGCAAGGGTTTGCTTGGAAGGAAGTTGGAAAAGAGAAAGGAGGAACAGGAGATGCGGAAGTAGGTATAGAAGAAAAACGGAGTAAATCTGTTGTTGGAAGGAGGTGGGGCTCACCTGGAGGAACGAGTGAATGAACTGGAACTGGAGCTTGAGGAATAAGGTTTGGTTGACCTGGAAAGACCAGCGGAAATGGCCCACTTGGGGTTGTAGACGTCCCAGCGGGGGCGAGGCCTGCAACCGCGGAGGCGGGTTGAGGGGGCGCGTCGACCAGCGGGTAGACGCTGCTGGGGCTAGAGGCTGACACAGCCCGACCACTACGCCGAGTTTCCCTGGATGGGCGGATGAAAGCTTTTTGGAGAGGAGCGGGAGCAGTGGGAGGAGGCAATCCGGTTTGAGAGCTGAGGTAAAGGGCATATAGTTGGGCTTTGGAGTGTCTGCAGGCAAATGTAATGTTTGCTGTAGCAAGAGTGTGACGTAACCAATTGACTGTCGACTTTCAATGTCAGGAATCCTGGCGTTTGGACCGGAAGGAGTAGGCTGAGCTGGAGATTGTGGAAGAGCTGGACTGGCTGTAGTGCGAGGACGCCTGGCTGGAGGCTGGGAAGATCGCGGGCTATGGCGGCGTCTCCAAGATGTAGAGGAACGCAGAGAAGGACGGCCACGTTCGGCGCTGTTCCGTTCGTGATTGGGGGAGCCGGTCGTCGATTCTGCAAGAGAGGAGGATTCGGCAGGGATGGAGAATTCATCATCCGAGGTAAATAGCTGAAGCTCGTCTGTTTGGAACATGTTTTCGCGGGATAGGGCGGGGCCGAATGCCGGAACAAAAGTCAACTGAAACAAGTGCAAAGTGCAAAGACCACTACTTTTATACACACGTGATAACTGACTGACCCACCTTACTGATCAGGCTCCTCCCGAACTTACGTTAGGAACTTCATATATATATATATAATAAAATGATCATTTTTTCTATACAAATAACAGTGGCAAAATCTATATTTAGAATATAGCATGTGCATTTCAAATCTGATTAGCTTGTCTAAGTAAACGCTGTGACTATTGACCTCCTGTATTTGAATGATAGTGTTTGTACTCCTTAATAACCTGTAAGAAATCAACATCAACATTGTAGAAAAGCAGCCATTAACTATCAATTTTAAGTTAAACAAACTTATTCTAACATAAAACAAATGATTGTAATAGACGAGGTGTGGCTTGTGCTACTGAAAGTTAACAACTTAAATAAAGTCAAATTTTCACTTTGTTATCTTTTACAGTCTATTCAGTAGTTAGAGCAAAAACAGCAAGATCAATTGGAGCTTCTTACATAAAAAAGCAATCAAAAGCACAGTGTTTCTGTTGTGAGCAGAGCCGAGCCACCCCACCATTAGGAGAGTGCACCAGCAAGCCGAGAAAAAGGCCATCACCATAAGCTCTTTGGAGAGATTCATTGCTGTGATGAAGTTCACCACATTGAGCACTCATTGACTCAAATCCCTCACGTCTTGTTAAATGGCATTTCTGCTCAGAAGGGACTTGCCCCGCACTCACAAGGCAGATGTTGTTGCCGAGAGCGACAGAGTCTTCAGAAGCAATGTGATCCTCCAGGACCAGGCAAAAACAAACACAAAGCAACATTTCATCTGGGGCGGTTTCTCTTGTTTAGATCTGCAGTGTACACAGAGAAATGTGTGGCTCATCAAAGGCCCTTAAGTGATGTCACGAATGAGAGGGAATATAGGCAGGCCAGGTGATAGAGGATTAATTTATGGAGATCTTTTTTCATGCACAGCTGCCAGGATAATTAGAGAGCAGAAACACAAACTCCAGCGGATGCTCTCCTAATAATCTGCTGGGGCCAGTGTCGTTTCATAGGGTATGTCTGATGTTGTTGGGTCAACAGTACTGCACTATTTTAAGATCCTCATTCAGTTTTAAAAAACACCCACATGTGAACGTTTTTTGTGCAGGTGAACCAATATGTCCAACACAGGCTCATTGGAAATAAGTGCTTCAGCTTAAATTTTTGTGCCATTTTCTAGGTAAAATGAACATTACATTTGATGCCAAATATGACACCTACAGCTTTTGTTCCTTTTCACACTAATGATATTTACAAGAGTTAATTAATAATTTATTATTTACCATTCGTTGGGTTTGTCCCATTTGTATGACAAGCCCTGCCTTCTTATGGTCAATTACAAGAAGGGTCCATGCTAAAAGATTTTTAAAAGATTTTCAGAATGTTAGAGACCACAAACATGAGGACAAATAAATTCTAGATTTCACCCTTTTGTTCCTGTAATGTGACAAATGTCACAAATACAGCACACCACACACCAACAGATTTTCCTGTCACAAATGTGAACACAGGAAATCTTGCAAAATCTCACGAGACTTGGGAATATGCATGGCGGATGAATAAAGGAATGAACATTCATGCTATTGCCACAAATGGACAAGCTGATTGTCTATCTCTGCTGTCTAAATCCATTTCAGTTTGTGCTGCAACATGACTACATGATTGGATATTATTTCATTTTATGTGATAATCTCTGACTCATATGCTTGTTTGTCCCCCCACATTTCAGAATTTCTGATCGTAAATATCAACATGTTGAATATTTAGAATTTGCAATCGAAACATTCTTCCAAGCAATAAGTCACTCAATTTTTAAATTAAGCCACACAAATTTCAGGTTTTACTTAATTGTATATAGTGCACTTTTTTTTCTCTGTTTTTAGCACTTCACTGTATTTTATTCAGTTAATCCATAACTGAAAGACGTAAACTCCAAATGTATTCATATACTGTACATTTTTGAAAGTTTCTCTGAAAATCAGTTTTCAGTCTTAAGCACCAAAGAATGTTTTGTACAACAGCAAGCCTTTATACCTCAAGATTTTACATAATATGTCCTTTAGTTTTGAAAAGCCCATTCATTTATCAATAGTCCCCTTAAATACATAACCTTCCTTTTTATTTATTATTTTTATTTTGTATTTTTTTATGTCTACATATTATTGAAAAATTTCATATAGTAAACTCAGCATCTATGCGGGTTAAACATAGTTCATTGTGCCTTTTGTCTTTATTGTGCACTGGCACAAAATAAATGTAATGAGTACATATTTTACAATTTCTCATTTACGGTACTGTCTTCAAAATTTCTAAAATCAAGTTAACCTAACATAATACAAAACACCAAAATACCATATTGGAGTATTCTAAATCTTAAGCAGCAGCTCATTTGCATTTAAAGAGACACATTTCGGGGACACCAGAGACTTATATTATCTTGTAGAAAGGAGGCATAATAGGTCCCCTTTAAATGGGGTCCAATTATACCCTTTTTGAAATATTTAAATTCACGATATTGTGACATGTACATTCCCAGAAGAAAACTACTGGAAACTACAAGGCATTTAAGAGTTCCGAAACACTTCTTACTGAACAAAGAATAACTTCCTTTTAAGTGGACTGTGTGCTGTATAACTTTGCAGATCTATTCCATGCTTAAACAGCAACATTGTGCACTGTAGAAAGCTGAAAGTGTAAAAAGCATAATAGGATTCCATTATCAAAGTGGCTTTGTATGCAACTTATCCAGGTCTAGAGACTTTTTTTTGTTAAAGGTGAACTTCTTTTTACCTTAAGCTTATTGCTGTGTCATACACAGGACTCAGTAAAAGTTGTGAGGCGCAAACGAAAAGGTCAAACACATCAGTCTAGAACATGTTTTTAGAGAAAAACAATGGAAAAGCCATGTAGTGGAATGCAAAACCATGTTTTGTATGAATGACAGCCTAGCCTTTTAATTTCTTATCATGTGCATCAAAAGGGAACCACTAACTTTGTACTGCAGTGTAAACATGGACCATGTAGAATATTGCATTAAAATTTAAGTGAAGTTTATTCATAAACTAATTTCGAGAGGAGCACGTGCTTATGATTGATAGCAGCTGGCCCGCATTAGCTAATCCATGATCCTCCAATCAGACGATTCATAAACCACTATAAATAACCAGAGTATCTTAACTTAGCCATCTTCGTCTTGAAGAA
The DNA here is from genome assembly GCA_903798115.1 of Danio jaintianensis. NCBI lineage: Eukaryota > Metazoa > Chordata > Actinopteri > Cypriniformes > Danionidae > Danio > Danio jaintianensis. The sequence continues at coordinate 20,129,881 of CAIGQV010016735.1, forward strand.
TGCTTCCCGCTACAAAACGCTCCAACATTGCATCATTTACCCTATCGATACGGAAAAACAAACAACAACAACAACAACAACTTCTCCAGCCAGAGTCCCGCTCTCCCCGAGACTTCAGCCTCAGCCTCGCCAGCAATCGAGCCTTAGCTCCCACAAGACACCGGCCGGCCCACCAGCTCTTCCACCTTCTACTTCAAAATGCCTCACACAACGCATCCGCCTCATCTTCAACCCAATTCTCCAGCAAGATCACAGTCCACAAACTTCGACTAAACACTCAAAACGCCGGCTCCCACGATTTCAAACCATCGCAACAAAGCCGAAATCTCTCCCCTACCGTTTCACTCGCGGTACATAGCATGACTTAAGGAGAAACCTCGCCAAAATAACTACTCTCCAACAAAGACTAAACATGTTTATATATCTTCGATAGCCGAGTCTTGCGTGACTAGCATGACATGAGCGTCACCTGTCGAACTGGCAATAACCAAAAGATGATAATAACCACCAAGAAACTCACCTCACAAGCCTCCCGCCTGTCCACAGATCCATAACATTCCAACAGCATGGAGTAATTCGACTGCACAGGGTCCAGGCAATCTTATTGCCTATAACATTACTCCACAACCCATTTATACGTCAACAAACAGCCACGGAAAGCACTGCTATCACTCAACAAATCACTGGAGCGCGTTCAATAGAGTAGCGTCTCCAGATGTAAACATACCCGTCACAAAATGGCCGCCGACCTTTTGATTGACAGTTCATTGAACCAATAGCTGTAAGGAGAAGCGCCTTCACTCTCGACAGTTTGAATGACCCAGCTGCAAACGACTCGTAAAATGACTTTGGCCAGATATGCTTGTGATTCTAACCATTTTAAGATTGCAAGGGCGACGCCATTTAAGCATGGTTTATATTAAATGACGTCAACATTTTTAAAGTTCTTTGTTCGACGATGGCAGTTAATTTAAACTATTTAAAAAAATAAATAAATAAAAAATTAACTTCTTCTGAAAGATTAAATTGCAGCTAGCAAAACATCAAGTATAGAAGTCCAATCACAATGCCATAGTGACTCTTATGTCCATACACAAAAAGAGTCACGAGCCACAAAGTGTCATAAGCAAGTTTACAATGGCAAGTTGGTCGGATATGGAAACGGCAAGAAACAATCTTTTCGCTCAACTGCTGACTAGGAGGAGGACGTTTCTGACAAATGGAGTAATGATTCATCCATTGACTTGGTGGTAGACCATTTGTCTTTTTCTAAGCAAATGTCAATATCACTAAGGGGTTTAAACTCCACTCCACTATCACTTCGCCTACGCAGTCTCCAAGAGGTACTCCCAGGACCACTAGCCAAGCCACGCCCCATATCCTCAGCTCTCCATCCATCCGCCATCCTGTGGGGGGACGAATGCCCACCTCTACCATTCTCGCACATTGCGACAACAAAGCTATACCATGCATTAACAAAAGGCGCTTCCATTTGCTCATGCCCCTATTAAGACGCCTTGCACGGATATTCAGCTAAAACAATTCATTATGTCTGCTGTACATGTACCTTGTTGTAAAAAAACCCATTTCTGATTCTCTCCTGTTTATCATTTCAGAGATCACGGCAGCCAGCTCCAGAAGCTGACCATCATCCACACCTGTTCCTCATTATTTAGGAAAGATACATAGAAATGTTAAACCTTCCCATACATCACTTCTGCATAACTCCCACATCCCCCACTTTACAGTCAGTTGCCCCTAGAACCCTTCAGTCATACCTCCTTCATGAAGTTCATTCAAACACCTTCACTCCCTTTACCAAACACTTTCTTCCAGATTTTCCCTCCTCTATCAACTGATCCATCGCACTCCTACACACTTCAAGAACCATTCAAGCCAGTTCAATCACAAGCTACCACAGCGGGGTTCAATTGTTCCACGGGTCCCTTCCAGACCCCTAAGGAAACTCTATCTTTCCTTATCAAGCAAAACAGATCTATTACGCAAAGGGCATTCTATATACATTCAACATCCCCTCCCCCACACACCTATTCCAAATCCGCTTAGCATTCCACCTCAGGGAAGCCAGCTGATTCCTCCAGCCGACTTTCACCCACATGAGTTTCTAGGCACCCCACAATCTCAGATCTAACTTTGCCGGATAGAGAAAACATTTATTTCTTTATCAAGCAGAGTAAAACAGATCAAATTTGCAACGGCCACTTCATTTACATTTTTGACCTCCCCTCCCCCACACACTCCTTTCAAAACCTATTAGCATTCGTCGTAGTATTCCGCTCTCTCTTCTCCCAGCGTTGATGCTCCGCTTCCTCTAGCATCATAATAGTCTGCTCTACCTCTTCTTTCTAGCGTTGATGCTCCGCTTCCTTCAGCGTCGTAGTATTCCGCTTCTTCTCTTCTTTCTAGCGTCGATGCTCCGCTTCTTTACGCCGGGTGCTCTGCTTCCCTACAGCATGAGTTCCTCCACTTTCTCTCTCTCTCCCTTCCAGCATTAAGTCCCTTCGTTACTTCCTTCCTTCTAGCAACTAGCAACAACTCTTTAGCTGCTTCTTTCTTCCTTCCGCATAGGCCCTCACTCCCCAGCTCTGACTCTTGCAAAGTCGTTCCCCGAGCTTGACTCCCGTGGCCCACGGCCCCCTCCCACTGGAGTCTCCCCTTACAAACCCCCCCGATTCCAGCGGGACACTAACCCCACAGCCTAACTCCTGCAGGAGTTCCCCAAGCTTGACTCCCCCAGGAGTTAATCCCGTCCATTCCATCACTCAGACTCCCGCAGTCTGTTCCTTCCTTGCTCCCGCAGGAGCCCCCCCTTCTCATCTTCCCCACGCCATATCCACCAGCCGGATATAGCATCAATCTCCTTGCCTTTCTGGGGGGTTCTTCAATACGCAGCTGCTGTCCCGAGCTAAAATGTATTTTGGGGAGTTCTCGAGACCTACCTGAGCTCAAAATCCCCTCTCGCCCTGCAACGGGAGGGAGCCCCGGGCTCGAGGATCTCATGAGCTCAGGGCTCTCTCCCGGGACAGCATGCCAAACACGCTTTATAATCAATCATCAGCTAAGGGCGAACTCTTGAAGTGAAGTTTATTCATAAACAAATTTCGAGAGGAGCACGTGCTTATGATTGATAGCAGCTGGCCCGCATTAGCTAATCCATGATCCTCCAATCAGACGATTCCTAAACCACTATAAATAACCAGAGTATCTTAACTTAGCCATCTTCGTCTTGAAGAATCCCCCATTCCACCCCTACTCCTCCCCTTTCCTCGACAGGGCAGAACGGAGGCCCAGCGGTTAGCACTATTGCCTCACAGCAAGAATGTCACTTGCTCAAGCCTTTTACCTTGCCAAGTTGACATTTCTGTGTGGAGTTTGCATGTTCTCCCCGTGTTTGCGTGGGTTTTCCCCGGGCTCTCCGGTTTCCTCCCACAGACCAAAAACATGTAATATAAGTAAATTGGCCAACCAAATCGACACTATAGACGAGTGATTAATTCAGCAATTTCTCTCCATAATTATTCATAATTCGAATTCACCTTTATCAAGCAGGGGAGTTCTCGAGACCTACCTGAGCTCAAACTCCCCTCTCGCCCTGCAACGGGAGGGAGCCCCGGGCTCGAGGATCTCATGAGCTCAGGGCTCTCTCCCGGGACAGCATGCCAAACACGCTTTATAATCAATCATCAGCTAAGGGCGAATTCTTGAACAGAGGGAGGTGGAAAAACTTCCACTATGGGGATTTCGTCAGAAACCAATCATCTGAAAGAGTAATAAAACGGGCCAATGAAATGCCAATGAATTGGCGGCGTCAGCATACACAACTGGCAGCAATCACAATTATTCGGGTATAAAGATCCCAGCCTTGCATAGCAAAGACACCTTTTCGCTTTCAGAGCCGAACACGCTACTGAGAGAGTCCTTGGGTTCCTCCAAACCTCCTTCGAGAGAGGTAGAGAGAAAGAACGAGAAAGCTGCCAGTGTTTGAACAGGCTGTTTCTCCCGGTTCCAGAGTGTGTGACAACGCAGTGGCAGACGGTCGAGCTGGGCTATTCTCCCTTGCCTGGGCATTCTCTGGGTCCGGTCCTTCTAGAGCGGTATGTATAAGAAGCTAATTTTCTTAAAAGAGCAACACGGTCGTGTAGCGCATCTTTTTAAAGACGTCGTTCCGACTGTGCGTTTCTGGATGCGGTGGTTCCCTGTCCGCGGACGATGGGCACGAGCACTGTGTTGCATGTCTGAGGGTTCAGCATGTTAATGCGGTGCTCGCGGGCAGCGCATGCCATCACTGCGATGGCATGTCTGTTGCGCAGCTAAGATCATGGCTCGCTCTTGCAACAGGGCGAACCACCCCTGTTGTCCCCCGCAATAGCGGTTGGCACTCAGGCAGATCTGAGGGTTATAGTGGGGGTCAATTCACCGCCCTCGGGCTTGCGGACCTCCCATTCCTCAGCGCGCTCCATCCAAGCTTCGAGTGAGAGAAGCGCTCCATCCTCCGGGATGATCGCCCTCTCACTCGATGACAATGAGGACCAGTTGTCCATCGCTGCATCGGAGGGTGGGCTGTCATTTTCCGATGACAATTCGGACCCGCTCCTTCCCTCAGGGGTGGTAAGTGAGGCTCCGGATATGGAATCTGAGATGATGGCCATGCTAACCCGGGCTATTGGACCGATTAGGGGTGTGAGGTGGAGGATATGAAGGGGAAAATCTCTAAGCCTCCCATCCCCTCCTTCCCAGAGGTGCACAGTAAGTTTACGCAGCGCTGAGGGCACCTTTTTCTGCCCGGCCTGCGTGCGCTCCGCCCTCATCTTACTCGATGACAGAGCAGCCAGGGGGTACGAGGCGAATCCCCAGGTCGAGTGTGCTAGCGCGGTAAATCTTTCCCGTGTGGTGCTCCTTCCTGGCGTGATTAGCCTCTGCTCCCGTCCAAAGCGTGTAGATTGCCTGCGTCAAAAAGCCAGAGCCTACACTGCTGCGGACCAGGCTGCTTCCGTTTTGCTTGCTATGGCTGGCGCAGGCGTTGGCCAAGCGGTACGAGGAAGGTTCCGACCCAGGCTTTATTTACGCACTGCAACCGACTTTGCTTTGAAAACACCAGGTCGGCTGCGAGTGCCCTGGGAAGCACGATGACCACACTAGTGGTCCAGGAACGCCACCTCTGGCTAAAACCTGGCAGATATGCGTGACGTTGACAAAGTTCGCTTTCTTAACTCACCCATATCTCAGGCTGGCCTGTTCGGCGACACCGAGGGGGAGTTCACCCAGGAATTCACCACGGTGAAAGAGCAGTCAAGTGTGATCGGCGGGCTTTAAAACAAAACAAAAAAAATAATAATTATTTAAAATCCGCTCTCCCCGTCGACTTTGGCTGCTCCTCGCCAAAGCTCCTTCAGCTGGCTGGAGCTAAGGCTCCGCACTGAGGGGTTGGCGTTACGATCATCCCCGCTCTAAGGACGCGGGGATGGCGGCATGCTGGGAAAGCATCGCCTCATCATCCAGTTCCCAGAGGTGCGAGACACTGGTTAATTAAATCAATCCTGTCCCCCTCTCATACCCACTTGGAGATCTCTCTTAGGAGAGGTCTGCTCGATTCACTCGACTCAGTATCTTTAAGATTTCTGTCTAGGTAGACAGCTCTGCTGGTCACGTTGGCATCGGTCAAGAGGGTCGGGATCTGGAGGCGTTTTCAGTCAGCGAAGTGTGTCAGCAATTCGGGCCGGCCACTCTCACGTTTTCCTGAGACCCTGGCCCACCTAGGTGCCCGAGGTTCCTACAGCGCTTCTTTCTAGACTACGTAGTGAACCTGCAAACACTGCCCACGGAGGAGGCAGACCCAGCCCCTTTCTTTGCTGTGTCCTGTTTGCGCTCTGCGCTATGTGACTGCATTAGAGCTTACGACTCTAAGCAGCTCCTTTTCTGTTATGATCGGCAGACAGGAAGTGCCGTATCCATACTGAGGTTGGCCCACTGGATAGTGGATGCCATCTCCCTCGCTTTTCTGTGCCAGGGTGAGCCGCGTACCCCGGGAGTGAGAGCGCACTCTACTAAGAGTACCGCCTTCTCTTGAGCGTAAGCACGCGGCGCCTCTCTAACAGACATCTGTAGAGCTGCGGGCTGGGCGACACCTAATACACTCGTAAGAGTCTATAATTTTTGAATGGAGCTGATTTTCCTCACGTGTGCTGGATAACACCAGTGAATGAGGAAATTCGGTACGGTGTTGAAACACGCTTGCTGCGCCTTTCTCTCTAACAGAGATACGTGCGCTTTTCACTCTGTTCAGTTGAGTTCCCCATTTGGCGAACCCTACAGAGTAACCCATAAGCCTTTTAATGCTTCTCAGGTAAGTAAGGTAAGTTAGAGCCAGGGGACACGTTGGAGGGCTGTGTCTCTGGTGATGATGGTGAGCTCACGCTGATAGCCTGGCAAACCTCTCACCAGTGACGTGGTAAGGTTCAATCGCTGTGGCGTTTTCCATACATTTCCCCATAGTGGAAGTTTTTCCACATAGCATTGAAGTTCCCCTCCCGCTGGGGAACGTTACGGTTACTACGTAACCCTCATTTCCCGAGGGGGGGAACGGAAATGGACCCAAGGACTCTCTCAGTAGCGTGTTCGGCTCTGAAAGTGAAAAGGTGTCTTTGCTATGCAAGGCTGGCATCTTTATACACGAATAATTGTGATTGCTGCCAGTTGTGTACGCTGACGCCGCCAATTCATTGGCATTTCATTGGCCCATTTTATTACACTTTCAGATGATTGGTTTCTGACAAAATCGCCATAGTAGAAGTTTTTCCACATAGCATTTCCGTTCCCCCCTCGGGGAACGAGGGTTGCGTAGTAACCGTAATGTTCTTTTTGTTTTGGAAAGCATTTTACAAAATGTTTTTAGGTTGTAGTTGTACATTATAAGTGAGTCAGTTTGCTTGTTTGTGTTTTTTGAGGGGTCTGGTAGTGCTTTACAAGATTTTCTTTTATTTGAGAAGTATGATAAGCCTTGGTAGTGCACGTGCATTTTGAGTGTGAAATTAACTGCTGTACAAAAGCGCTCTGGTAAGGACAACCAAAGATTGCATAGATTCCTACTGATGGCTGTTGGCCGCTACAGTAGCTCTCCTCCATATTTGATGCTCAGAGATGCTCTGTAAATACTCAAGAGCAAGTAGACTCTCTCTGCAATGCAAAAGGAGTTTAACACCACACATTAATAACTGATTAATCTCTTGCTTTTATCCAGTCTTTGAGAATGATTCTTTTTTTTCATCACCTCTGTTAAGATGCTCAGTGCATTTCCTCAAGCTAGTATACAAACAAACATGATCATATTAACTTACACACAGTTCAGATACAGACTGACCACTGCCCATGCATATATAGGCTACATAACTTAATTAAAATATACCCTTATTTTTTGTGTCCAGAGTAACAAATATGTACTGTATGTTTAATAGGCACCAACTAAACTTTGATGTGTTTGATAAAAGCAGTAGTTCCCATCACTCTAATGGCACAATTCCTTATGATCCTTTATGCAAAGGCTTGCCGGGGATCAAAGAATCTGAGTTTTGCCCAAGGCTATAAAAGATGCATTAAAACGAGTTTGCCTTGAGCGATATATTAACAGGTTGGAAATCAACCAATTTATTCAATTGATTATGGAGACCATTCAAAGAGCATTTGCTATTTACATGTGCTCTGAATGATATTAAATTGCACTCATTCAAATAGGGAAACAGCCACACCATTATTGTAATGGATAGTTTTTCAAAGATAAGCACACACTGTTCAAAAATAGGACCTGATCTGTTAGTAAGTAGTTGATAAACAAACTGCCATTGGTTTTCATAGTTTTCAGTTGCATTTAATCAACTCTACATTTGATTTCCAAATAAATAACTGCATTGTCTGAGGCTGTGAAGCCGACCAGTATCTAATCATTTCCTCTTCATTTAGACAGTACATCTAGAATCCCTGAGAGGTCGACAGTAGATGTCAGACCGACAGATCTATGATGGAAAAGAGTCATCAAGGTGTCAAAAAGTTGCATATTTCTATAAACGGCCTATAATTTGTCAGCATGCTCTTAATTAAACAACAGAATTGAATTCCGAGCTAGTCTGCGACAAGAATGGCAGGCTGTATAGTAATTTGGTGTCTGCCAAAGCTAGCACAATATTTCAAAAGTGGAACCTCTGTCAGTGACAAATGCCAAGGATGAAAGTTTTAAAGTAAAACATCAGATGGTCAATTACTCCATCAGGGGATCATTAGGCCAGCTGAGAGCGGCTTTCAGATGCACTTTAACTTCCTTTCATCCTTCTATTTTTTTTCAAAATGAATGTATAAAATATATGTTTTTAAATGTATTTCATTATCATCTCAGAAAATGAACTGTAGTTATTAAATCAATAATAGTATATATCATCCATAATAGTCATCCATTGGTGTCAGACAGAAACCTTGATGTTCAAACCACAAGTTTGAAAACTCTTGCTTGTGTGATTATATGATTACATTTGACCAAATTCAAGCTGAAATGGAGGTTTCAAGGTTTTAAACAATCTCTTTACATTTTCATCAAGTTATGAAAATTATTGTAGCTGTGTGGGTGCTGTTTTTACTGTCCTTGAATGCATTTGGTTAAAATCTTATGGTTCTGTTGATGAATTGCTTTGCAAAGGCTATATAAGACAGCATTGGCTATGACTAGACAGCTAAAGGGTCTAAATGGTTTCTCACACAAAGGACAGTAACTATAAACATAACAATACAGATAAAGATATAGTCTTTTTTTAAATCATTCTTAATATAAAATAAAAGACTTCAGACCACAGCTATATAGAGTAATAGCCAAGCAGAATCCATTTAAATATAAAGGGCTTGTGCACATGCAGCAGCAGACCTTGTAGAGAAGTTTACTGCTTTATGTTGAATCTTCTTTTCAAAGATAATGAATAAACTGGAAAAACAATTGGTCATCCCTTTAAAATCAATGTTGAGAACTATTAACAGAGATTTAAGGCAACCCTTACAAAAATAAGCTTATTATTTATAAGGCTTAACATTCTCTAAACTCTGAGTACAAATGTCACAATTGTTTGCTGGAACTTCAAAACTTTATTGCACGTCTGCAAAAATGTAGTTACTCACCCAAAACTTTTCATTCATGCTTCAAAACCTAGTCATTGTGTCAGTATTTTTTTTGCCAAGGCCACCAAATTTTAAATCTTTTTGTTATCATGTGAGCCACACTGCTCAAAATGTTTAGTTGTTGTTGTTGTTTTTTTCACCATGACAGTCAAACATGGAAATTAAGGTTTAACATTTAACATTTGAATTCATACAGCACATTTATTTTCAGACAAATGTATTTCTTTTTTATGAATTAATATAATGTTATTCTTTGTGGACATCCTGTCGCTCCTGTTGGTCAGGCCAAAGCTTTCCATCTACACCACATCGGATGTCTCCCATTGCCATGCACCTGGGAAAAAATATATGATCAGTATATGATCAGCTGTGATGTCATCACATGCAGTATTCAGGGCATCTAACAGAGACATCTGATCTTGTGGTCTGTGATCATATCATATCTGTGATCACCACGTCCATGCAGAAAAAACTCTTCTATTGGATTTCGGAATGGTGAGTATGGGGGAAGAAACTTCACTGTTATCCTTTCATGTGCAGCAAACCACTCCCTAACAGTGTTGGTTTGGTGCATGCTGACATTATCCCAGACAAAAACATTATTAGGCTATTCTGGTTTAACTAAACCTCTTTCTTGTTCTTGAATCAGGTCTCTGTAAAATGTGTTTAGGGAGACCAGGAGAATGTGGGTATTATATGGTTCAAAGTGTGGAATATGTGTGCTCACACCATTCTCTGAAATGGCAGCACACATTGTAATATTGGCCCCAAGTTGGCCTGGTGTGTCTGTTGTGGCTTGGTGCCCAATGTAATTGCGACCAAGTTTATGACCTTTGGACATATTGAACCTGGCCTCATCCACAAAACCAAGAATGTGGGTGGTAACTCCATGATTCTCTATGAAGAAATACAGAAACAAAATAGAGTTGTTTTTTTTATTCTAGAGTTCAGTAAATGTTTTCTCTTTTTGTAGGTTTCTACAACTTGAAGTAATACAGGCATCGTATCACTAGAGTAACTACAGCACACACCAGTAGTTTACCTGGACATACTGCGACCGCAGTTTCTTCACTCTTTCACCATTCCTCGCATTCCCCGTTTCATATTCATTTGATGTTTGTTTTTTTCAAAAATGGTGAAAATGCTGACAGAATTTGCAAAGACATTATTGTCATTTATGACTGCGCTTTCGATCTCTCTTAGCCTGATGGAATTGTTCGCTATGACCATGTTGCAAATATCTTGTTGCTGCTGATGGTTAAATACCGCTGCTCTGCCACCAGCATGAGGATGATGTGCAGTTCCCCAACGGGAGGGGAACTTCAATGCTATGTGGAAAAACTTCCACTATGGGGATTTCGTCAGAAAGCCAATCACTCTGAAGAGTAATTAAACGGGCCAATGAAATGCCAATGAGTTGGCGGTGTCAGCGTGCGCAGCTGGCAGCAATCATAATCAGCTTGTGAATAAGAATGCCGGCTGCGCCACACAACAACACCTTTTCGCTTTCAGAAGCCTCATGTGCAGTCTGAAAGAGACGTTTTGCTGTCATCCTCCGACTTTGTTCGAGAGAGAGTGAGAGAAAGCTGCCGTCTTCTGAGAGGCTGATTTCTCCCGGTTCCAGCGCGAGCAACAACGCGAGCAGCGGTGGTCGAGCTGGGTTTCTCCTGTCCCTGGGCGTTTCGCTGGACCGGTACTTCAAGAGCAGTGCGTATAAATTTAAGCAAATTTCCTAAAAGAGCAACACGGTCGTGCACCGCGTCTTTTTAAAGACGTCGCTCCGACCGTGCGTTTCTGGATGCGGTGGTTTCCTGTCCACGGATGATGGGCACGAGCACTGTATTGCATGTCTGGGGGACCAGCATGTTAATGCGGTGCTCGCGGGCAGCGCATGCCATCACTGCGATGGCATGTCTGTTGCGCAGCTAAGATCGCGTCTCGCTCTTGCAAAAGGGCGAACCACCCCTGTTGTCCCCCGCAAGTAGCGGTTGGCTCTCGGGCAGATCTGAGGGTCACAGTGGGAGTCAATCCGCCGCCCTAAGGCTTGCGGACCTCCCATTCCTCAGCGCGCTCCATCTCAATGACACCGAGGACCAGATGTCCATCGCTGCATCGGAGGGTGGGCTGTCTTTTTCCGATGACAATTCGGACCCGTTTCCTCCCTCAGGGGTGGTAAGCGAGGCTCCGGATATGGCATCTGATATGATAGCCGTGCTAACCCGGGCTGCTTAGGCGACGAGGCTGGAGATGGCTTGTCCCCCAGCTTCGCCGCCGGACCGATTAGACTGGTGTTACGTGGAGGATAAGAAGGGGAAACCCTCTAAGCCTCCCGTCCCCTTCTTCCCGGAGGTGCACAGTAAGTTCACGCAGTGCTGAGGGCACCTTTTTCTGCCCGGTCTGCGTGCGCTCCGCCCTCACCTTCCTTGATGACGGAGCAGCCAGGGGGTACGAGGCAAAACCCCAGGTCGAGTGTGCTAGCGCGGCCAATCTTACCCGCGTGGTGCCCCTTCCTGGCGTGGTTAGCCTCGGCTCCCGTCCAAAGCGTGTAGGTTGTCTGCGTTCCTCAGGGCCAGAGCCTACACTGCTCTGGGCCAGGCTGCTTCCGTTTTGCTTGCTATGGCTAGTGCAAGCGCTGGCCCAGCAGCACGAGGAAGGTTCCGACCCAGGCTTAATGCACTATGCACTCCAACCGACTTTGCTCTAAAAACACCAGGTCGGCTGCGAGTGCCCTGGGAAGGACGATAACCACACTAGTGGTCCAGGAACGCCACCTCTGGCTAAACCTGGCAGATATGCGTGTCGTTGACAAAGTTCGCTTTCTTAACACACCCATATCCCAGGCTGGCCTGTTCGGCGACACCGGGGTGAGTTCACCCAGGAATTCACTTCGGTGAAAGAGTAGTCAAGTGCGATCGGCGGGCTCAAAAACCGCTCTCCCCGTCGATTCATCCACTTTGGCTGCTTCTCGCCGAGGGCGCTCGTCTGTGGCTCCAAAATCTGCTCCGCCGCCCTGTCCGTTCAACTGGTTAAGCGGCAGCGTTGAGCACCTCACAGACGATCACCGCCCCCCGCCTCAGGGCGCCGCTAAGTCCAGTACGGACCGCGAAGCGTCCCTGAGACGGGCCACTCGGAGAAAAGGATGTTTGCTCTTTCCCTGGCGGAGGGCCAGGGACACCCATATCATTAACAAAAAGGCCGTATGGCTACTAAATGTTTTAGGAGCAATTTTTTCCTCTCTCCGGGTGTGATAGCCCGAACACTGCCAGTATGAGACGCTATGCCTTCCAGCTCGCAGGATCGGTGCTCTTCGCCACAGGCTCTGTGAGTGCCAGAGGACGGGCTCCTTTCTCTCGCACTCCTAGCCGCCCTGCGGGCTCTTGGGACGAAGTTAAGATTAAACCTCTTAACTTCCGCTCTTCCTTGGGACGCATGCCTCCCAGGGTGAGCTCTCCCATCCCGTGCTGCCCCACCGCTGGTGCGTCAGTGATTGCACCGATGATGTCACTCGCGTGGGCTCGGCCAGCCTGGTTAGCGCTGCCCAGCCCGTCGCAATGGCTCATTCGGACAATCAGACTCGGCTATGCGATTCAGTTCGTTAAACGGTCCCCCAAGTTCACGGGCGTGTATTACACCAGGTGTTAGCCCTGTGTCCGCCCCTCTCTTGTGCGAGGAGATTGCTGTCCTCCTGGCGAAGGATGCAATCAAGCCGGTCCCTCCAGCCGAGAAGAGGTATGGGCCTTACAAGCAGCCGCTCAGAATGCTCATGCAGAAGCACGTCCTCAGGATTCGTCTGCAGCGATAGACCTGAAGGACACGTACATTCATTTCTATATTTTTCCACGCCATCGGCAGTTTCTGCGGTTTGCGTGCGAGGGTCGAGCATGATAGTACAAAGTCCTCCCTTTCTGGCTCTCCCTGTCTCCGCGGGTTTTCACGAAGCTCGCGGAGGATGCCCTAATGCCCCATCGGCTCGCGGGCATCTGCATACTCCATTATCTCGATGACTGGCTTTTTTAGCTCACTTGCAGGATCAATTGATTATGTACAGGGACTGGGTGCTCCGGCAACTTGACCTGTTGGGGTTTCGGGTCAACCGAGAAAGGAGTAGGCTCGCCCCCGTGCAGAGCATCTCTTTTCTCGGGTTGGAGCTGGACTTGATCACCATGACGGCGCGCTGGGCTGATGCTGACCTGTCTGAGAGAGTTCGACAGGAAAACTGTGGTCCCACTGATATCATTTCAGAGGCTCCTGGGGCATATGGCATCCGTAGCCGCTTCACGCCGCTCGGGCTGCTCCATATGAGACCGCTTCAGCATTGGCTTCCCGATCAGGTCCCTAGATGCGCATGGCACGCGGGCACGCACCAGGTGACTGTCACTCCGCTGTGTCGCCGTGCCCTCAGCCTCTGGACGGACCCTGCGTTTCTACAGGCCTGTGTGCCTCTAGAACAAGTGTCCAGGCATGTCGTCGTTTCGACGGATGCTTCCAATACGCGCTGTGGGGCCGTGTGTTGTGGGCATGCAGCTGCGGGTCCGTGGAAGGAGCCCGGTTACATTGGCATATTAATTGCCCGGTGCTAGAGGGGAAACAAGTGCTGGTCAGGACGGACAGCACGGCGACGATGGCGTATATCAACCGCACAGGGGGTATCCGCTCTCGCCGCATGTCTCAGCTCGCTCGCCGTCTGCTCCTCCGGAGTCATTCGCGGCGGAATCGCTGCGTGCCATTTTTTTCCCCCGGCGAACTCAACCGTGCAGCCGATGCGCTCTCACGGCAGTTCACGCCCGGGAAAACTGAGACTCCACCCCCGGCTGTCCAGCTGTTATAGGTGCGCTCTGCGTGCTGGCTAACACAGCTGGCCCCTGGGCGTGCGTAAATACGCATTTCTCTCCAGTGAGCCTACTCGCAGATACTGTGTTACGTCAGGGAGGACGAGGACCAGGTCTGTTATTGCGCCTCTCTGGCTCAATCTGATCTGTATTTCAGCTCTCTCCTCGTGACGGCCCCTCCCTGGCATATCCCTTTGAAGAAGCACCTTCTTCTTTGGAACAGGCACCATCTGGCACCCGCGCCCAGATCTCTGGAATCACGTGTGGTCCATAGATGGAGCGTGGAGGACTTAGGTGACTAACCGGTTCGGTGGTTAACACCGTCACTCAGGCTAGAGCACCCTCTACGAGGCATGCCTACGCCCTGAAGTGGAGTCTATTCGCTGTGTGGTGTACTTCTCTCCGAGAAGGACCCCGGACATGCCAGATCAGTGTGATGCTTTCCTCCTTCAGCTGGCTGGAGCTAAGGCTGTCCCATCCACGCTGAGGGGTTGGCGTTACGATCATCCCCGCTCTAAGGATGCGGGGATGACGGCGCGCTGGGAAAGCATCGCCTCATCATCCAGTTCCCAGAGGCGCGAGACGCTGGTTGATTAAATAAATCCTGTCCCCCTCTCATACCCACTTGGAGATCTCTCTTAGGAGAGGTCTGCTCGATCCACTCGACTCAGTATCTTTAAGTTTTCTGTCCAGGTAGACAGCTCTGCTGGTTGCGTTGGCATCGGTCAAGAGAGTCGGGTATCTGGAGGCATTTTCGGTCAGCGAAGTGTGCCAGCAATTCGGGCCGGCCCACTCTCACGTTTTCCTGAGACCCCGGCCCACCTAGGTGCCCGAGGTTCCTACAGCGCTTCTTTTTAGACTATGTAGTGAACCTGCAAGCGCTGCCCACGGAGGAGGCAGACCAAGCCCCTTCTTTGCTGTGTCCTGTTCGCGCTCGGCGCTATGTGACCGCATTAGAGCTTATGACTCTAAGCAGCTTATTTTCTGTTATGGCAGACGGGAAGTGCCGTTTCCATTCTGAGGTTGGCCCACTGGATAGTGGTTGCCATCTCCCTTGCTTTTCTATGCCAGGGTGAGCCGCGTACCCCGGGAGTGAGAGCGAATCTTAGAATCTTAACTAGGTGTATTCTTACGACTCCCCAAAAAATATAAATAAGCCTTTAAGCGCTTCACAGGTAAGTAAGGTAAGTTAGGGCCAGGGGACACGTTGGTGGGCTGCGTCTCTGGTGATGATGGTGCGCTCACGCCGGAGCCTGGCAAACCTCTCACCAGCGACGTGGTAAGGTTCAATCACTGTGGCGTTTTCCATAGATTTCCCCATAGTGGAAGTTTTTCCACATAGCATTGAAGTTCCCCTCCCGCTGGGGAACGTTACGGTTACTAAAGTAACCCTCGTTCCCCGAGGGGGGGAACGGAAATGCTAAGTTCCTTCGCCACAGGAATTGCGCCTTAGCTGACAGCTATAGTTCGGCTTCTTCAGCTAGAAAAGGTGTTGTTGTGTGGCACAGCCGGCATTCTTATTCACAAGCTGATTAAGATTGCTGCCGGCTGCGCACGCTGACACCGCCAACTCATTGGCATTTCATTGGCCCGTTTAATTACTCTTCAGTGTGATTGGCTTTCTGACGAAATCCCCATAGTGGAAGTTTTTCCACATAGCATTTCCGTTCCCCCCCTCGGGGAACAAGGGTTACTTTAGTAACCGTAACGTTCTGTGGAATGTACAAATAGACTTGCATTTACCATTACAATATTCTTGTCTATAAAAATGCCTTACATAATATAAAACCAAAATAAATAAACAAATACATACAGTATTTACATGTTTTCCCTACGAAAGGTTTGCACAATTGATGACACTCTTGTTGTACTCTTCGACCAGCCTCTTCCATTGTAAAATCATGATTTATGACATTTTTCACAAGTGTGGTTCTGATTTCACCAAAGACTCTGACTCTTCTATTTCCACCTCTTCCTCTATTATGTCCTACTGTAATACCACCACCATGTATTCTTACACGTCTTCCAATTGCACTTCCAATGAGCATGTTGCTGCAGTTGAGGATTGTTGAAGTCATCCATTCTCACAAAATTGGTAGTCATTCTGGTGTGGGCAATCTACATATATATGCTCCCAAACTTGATTTGTTAAATGGTTTATTCAAGTTGTATTGTAATTTCAAAATGTCATTTGCCAATTTAGCAGACATTACAAACAATGTCAGTGTCAGATATTTATGGAATATACAACCCCAAATCAGAAAAAGTTGGGACAGTATGGAAAACACAAATAAAAAAGAAAGTAGTGATTTCCAAATTTACTTTGTCTTGTATTTCATTGTAGACAATATGAGCACAACATATTTCATGTTTTGTCTGGTCAACTTCATTTCATTTGTAAATATACATCCTTTCCTGTCATTCAGACCTGCAACACATTCCAAAAACCGTTGTGACAGGAGCAATTAATAAAATAAAACCAAATAAATTGTTTAAATAATGATGTGATTTGAAACAGGTGATGTCAACAGGTGTTTGCAATTATGATTTGGTACAAAAGCAGCATCTAAGAAAGGTCTAGTCCTTTAGGAGCAAAGATGGGCAGAGGATCACCAGTTTGTCAACAAATACATGAGAAAATTATTCAAATATTTAAAAACAATGTTCCTCAAAGAAAGACAGGAAGACATTTGGAAGACATCAACAGTGCATAACATAATAAAAATATTCAAGGAATCTAGAGAAATTTCAATGAGTAAAGGACAAAGGCGCAAGCCAAAGCTGAACAACCGTGATCTCCGATCCCTCAGGCGGCACTGCATCAAAAATCATTAATCTATAAGCGATATCACCACATGGGCTCAGGACTACTTTGGCAAATCTTTGTCAAGTACCACAATATGTAGTTACATCCACAAATGCCAGTTAAAACTTAACTGTGCCAAAAGAAAGCCCTATGTTAACAGTGTCCAGAAGCGCAGTTGACTTTTCTGGGCTCTGACGCATCTGGGATGGACCTTCACACAGTGGAAACGTGTACTGTGGTCAGATGAATCAGTATTTGTTTTTTTGTTTTGGTTTTGTTTTTGGGGGGGGGGGGGTTGGTGGAGAGAAATGGATGCCGTGTGCTCTGCACCAAAGAAGAAAAGGATCATCCAGACTGTTACCAGCAACAAGTCCTAAAGCCAGATTTGGAGCACAATATGCTGCCTTCTTTTCCACTGACACCCATGCATATTTCAACAAGACAATGCAAAATCACATTCTGCTCACATTACAAAGTCCTGGCTGCGGAGGAAGAGGATATAGGAAAAAATTAAATAAAATCCTGAGGAGCACATTAAATAATGTTTGCTGTATTGTCTGCAATGAAAGACAAGTCAAAGTAAATATATAAATCACTATTTTCTTTTTTATTTGCATTTTCCATACTGTCCCAACTTTTTCTGAATTGGGGTTGTACATTCGTGTATACAACGTTTTCATAACTGAATGGATTGTTTTGTGTGTGAAGGCTTACATGATAAAAAATGATTGAGAAGTTGTAAAGAGTTTGACCGTTTAAGTGAGAATCGACTTAGTTTAGTTAATCAGTTTTGATTAACAAGCCAAATGCAATTAGTTTTTCTCCAAACTAGAGACAATTGTACTTACTGTTTGCACACGTGCCAAAGCATTTGCAATTAGCTTAAGTCAATAAGAAATTCCAATCTGATGTGAACAAAACAAGCTAATTGTTCAGAGATCTGAACTTATTGTATAGAAATGTTTTATTTTATATCTAGAACTGAGCCAAAGCAATTGAGAAAAACGTCATGGTTACATCCGTAACCCACGTTCCCCGAATAAGGGAACGGAGACATGCGTCTGGAACAGACTATAGGGGAGTGCGTCAGACGACCAATCACTCTGAAGAGTAAGAAAACGGGCCAATGAAATGCCGAATTGCATTGGCAGAGCTCTGCTGCACAGCTGGCAGCAATGAGCTATCAGCGCTATATAAGCTGCACGCTGTGGAGTGAGCCTCAGAATTTTGCCTGCTGAAGAGCCGATCACTCAGCTAACAGCACGTCTCTGTTCCCTTATTCGGGGAACGTGGGTTACGGACGTAACCATGACGTTCCCCTTCATACGGGAACTTCAACATGCGTCTGGAACAGACTATGGGAGACTGTATGGAAAACGCCACTGCAGCTAAGCCCGTCACACCCCTGATGTGAAGTTTGCCAAGCATAGCGTGAGCGCACAGCATCACCAGGAGCGCAACCTTCCAACGTCCCTAGGCCCTTAATTACCATTACATGGGAATTATAAAAATTTAGATCGGGAGTCGTAACGAGCTTTTACCTAGCTAATATAGACTAGGGATTTTTAAAATTACGACAGTACATTGGGAAAGCGTGCCAGTCCCCGAAGGGGGAGGACGCTGCGGAGCCACCTGCTACCCAAGAGGGGAGACTTGATGGTAATAGAGCATATGGACTAGCCCTGATGATGGGGAGTACTACATATGATAAGCTGGTTAGCGGGTAGGGAAGACACGGGTCCGCCTGGTCAGGGGGAACACTCCGTGGCTGAAATAAGCGTATGGGGTCACCCCAGGGGGGGGGGACCGCACAAGCTGGCACCAAACCTCAGCATGTGGGTAGACCAAATGGGCATACAGACATCACACTGAGCCAGGCACCCGACTCCTCCGCTGAGTCAGGTGCTGGGGGCCTCGGGGGAATTCTCTAGGGTTCGCCAAGTGGGAAACTTACTAGTAGAATAAGAAATGCGCACGTATCTCCGGGTTAGGGAGCATGGCGCGGCAAGCGTTTGTTAACACCGAGCTTAGTTTCCCTCCGATTGACTGGGGTTACCCAGTAATCGGGTGGAAACCGGCTCCACTCGAAGATTGTAGAATCTCGCGAATGTATTAGGTGTCGCCCAGCCCGCAGCTCTACAGATATCTGTGATAGAGGCGCCGCGTGCTAACGCCCAGGAGGAGGCGACACTTCTAGTAGAGTGTGCTCTCACATTAGCGGGACGCGGCTCGCCCTGGCATTGGTAAGCAAGGGCGATGGCATCAACTATCCAGTGGGCCAACCTCTGTTTTGATACGGCACTTCCCTTCTGCCGACCACCATAACAGATAAAGAGCTGTTCACCAGATCTTACACTTTGCGTTCGTTCCACGTAAAGGCGCAAAGCGCGAACGGGACAAAGCAATGAGGGGGCTGGGTCTGCCTCCTCCGAAGGCAGCGCTTGCAGGTTCACCACCTGATCTCTAAATGGGGTGGTAGGAACCTTGGGCACATAGCCGGGCCGGGGTCTCAGGATAACGTGAGAGTAAGCCGGTCCGAATTCTAGGCACGATTCGCTGACCGAAAATGCCTCCAAATCCCCGACTCTCTTGAACGATGCCAACGCGATCAGCAGAGCTGTCTTCATTGACAGAAGTTTTAATGTTACCGAATCGAGTGGCTCGAATGGATCTCTCTGCAGACCCGCCAGGACTACAGAGAGATCCCAAGAGGGCATAAGAGGGGGGCGGGATGGATTTAATCGCCGCGCGCCTCTGAGGAATCGGATGACTAGGTTATGCTTCCCGAGCGTGTTGCCATCCACAGCATCATGATGAGCGGAGATGGCAGCCACATAAACCTTCAGTGTGGAGGGTGACAGCCTACGCTCCAACTTATCCTGAAGGAAGGATAACACAACACTAATCTGGCAAGTCCGGGGGTCTTCTCGATGAGAAGCACACCACTCAGTGAATAGACTCCACTTCAGGGCGTAGGCATGCCTCGTAGAGGGTGCTCTAGCCTGAGTGATGGTGTTAACCACCGCCGCCGGTAAGTCACCTAAGTCTTCCGCGCTCCGTCTATGGACCACACGTGGAGGTTCCAGAGATCTGGGCGCGGGTGCCAATGGGTGCCCCGTCCCTGGGAGAGGAGGTCCTCTCTCAGGGGAATGCGCCAGGGAGGGGCCGTCGCGAGGAGTGTGAGTTCGGGAACCCAGGTCCGGTTGGGCCAGAGAGGCGCAACAAACAAGACCTGCTCCTCGTCCTCCCTGACTTTGCACAGAGTCTGTGCGATTAGGCTCACTGGGGGAAACGCATATTTGCGCATGCCCGGTGGCCAGCTGTGAGCCAGCGCATCCGTGCCGAGGGGGGCCTCGGTCAGGGAATAAAACAACTGGCAATGGGTGCTTTCGAGAGAAGCAAACAGGTCGACCTGGGCTTTCCCGAATCGCTCCCATATCAGCTGGACCGTACCGGGGTGGAGTCTCCATTCTCCACGGAGCGTTTGCTGCCATGAGAGCACATCGGCTGCACGGTTGAGCTCGCCCGGGATATGAATGGCACGCAGCGAACTCAGCCGCGTATGACTCCAGAGGAGCAGACGGCGAGTGAGCTGAGACATGCGACGAGAACGTATACCTCCCATACGGTTGATATAAGCTACCGTTGCCATGCTGTCCATCCTGACCAGCACATGCTTCTGCTCTAACACCGGTAAAAAGCGGCGGAGAGCAAGAAACACTGCCAACAGCTCTAGGCAGTTGATATGCCAACGCAGACGGGGTCCGAACCACGAACCCGCAGCTGCGTGCTCGTTGCACACGGCCCCCCAGCCCATGCTGGAGGCATCTGTCAATACGACAACATGCCTGGATACTTGCCCTAGGGGCACCCCGGCCCGTAGAAAAGCAAGATCCGTCCAGGGACTGAA
Organism: Danio jaintianensis; assembly: GCA_903798115.1. NCBI lineage: Eukaryota > Metazoa > Chordata > Actinopteri > Cypriniformes > Danionidae > Danio > Danio jaintianensis. The sequence continues at coordinate 20,150,597 of CAIGQV010016735.1, forward strand.
GGTGCGGCGACACAGCAGAGTGATAAGCACCCGGTGCGTGCCCGCGCGCCATGCCCGTCTGGGAACCCGATCGTGAAGCCAGCGCTGAAGTGGTCTCATATGAAGCAAACCGAGCGGCGTCACCGCGGCTGCGGATGCCATATGCCCCAGGAGCCTCTGAAAATATTTCAGTGGAACCACTATGTTCCTGTCGAGCGTGCTCAGACAGGAAAGCACTAGCTTGGCGCGCTCCTCCGAGAGGCGCGCTACCATAGCGATCGAGTCCAGCTCCAGCCCGAGAAAAGAGATCCTCTGCACTGGGCAAAGTTTGCTCTTCTCTCGGTTGACCCGAAGCCCCAACTGGTCGAGGTGCCGAAGCACCCTGTCCCTGTGCATAATCAATTGATCGCGAGACGAGGCTAGGATCAGCCAGTCGTCGAGATAATTGAGAATGCGGATGCCCGCAAGCCGAAGCGGCGCAATGGCACCCTCCGCGAGCCTGGTGAAAACCCGCAGAGACAGAGAGAGCCCGAAGGGGAGGACTTTGTACTGCCATGCTCGTCCTTCGAACGCAAACCGGAGAAATGGACGGTGGCGTGGAAGAATGGAGACATGAAAATACGCGTCCTTCAGGTCTATAGCTGCAAACCAATCCTGAGGACGGACGCACCGGAAAATGCACTTCTGCGTGAGCATCCTGAACGGCATTTTGTGTAAATGACGGTTCAGTCTGTGCAGATCTAGGATTGGTCTTAACCCTCCGCTCTTTTTCGGCACGATGAAATACGGGCTGTAAAACCCACGTTTCATCTCGGCTGGAGGGACCTGCTCGATTGCATCCTTCGCCAGGAGGACAGCAATCTCCTCTCGCAAGACAGGGGCGCTCTCGAGGGAACCCTCGTAGTATGAACACCCGTGAACCTGGGAGGGCGGATAGCGAACTGAATCGCATAGCCGAGTCTGATCGTCCGCATGAGCCACCGCGACGGGCTGGGCAGCGCTAACCAGGCTGGCAGAGCCCACGCTAATGGCACCATCGGACTGATCAATGACATGCCAACGGAGGGGCAGCTCGGGAGGGGAGTGCTCACCCCGGGAAGCAGAGCGGCCCGAGGAAGAGCTGAAAATAAGAGAGTGTCTCTTACCTTCCTCCCTGGATCCCGCGATGAGGCTGGAGTGAGAGAAAGAAGCCCGTCCTCTTGCACTCCGTGAGCCTGTGGCGAAGGGGCCCGGCGCTGCGAGCTGGAAGGTGGAGCGTCCCAGACTGGCAGGGCTCGGGTTTGCACATCCGGAGAGAGAGAAATTTGCTCTTTTATTGAAAATTTGGGTACCACTGGCCCGGAGGCCAGCAGTGGTGCTTTTAAAGTCTCTGCTGACTGTAGGTGTCCTCGGCCCTCCACCGAGGAAAGAGCAGGTTCCCTCTTCTCTGGATGGCCCGTCTCAGGGACGCTTCGCGGTCCGTTTACCGGACTTAACGGCGCCCTGGGGCGGTGGCGTCGCAGTCCCGCGGGAGGCTCGGCGTTGCCGCTTAGAGAACTCCTGGGTAAAGTCCCCGACGGTGTCGCCGAACAGGCCAGCCTGGGATATGGGAGCGTTAAGAAAGCGAGCTTTGTCAACATCTCTCATATCGGCCAGGTTTAGCCAGAGGTGGCGTTCCTGGACCACTAATGTGGCCATCGTCTTCCCCAGGGCACGAGCAGCCGATTTGGTGGTCATGAGAGCGTAATCGGTTGCCGTGCGGAGCTCATGCATCAAGCCCGGGGAAGAACCACCCTCCTGCAGCTCAGCCAACTTCTCCGCTTGGTAGCGTTGATAGGTGGCCATAGCGTGCAGAGCGGATGCAGCCTGTCCCGCAGCAGTGTAGGCTCTGGCCACGAGGGACTCAGATAACCTACACGCTTTGGAAGGGAGTCTGGGTGGACCTCTCCAGGTGGAGGCGCCCCGCGGGCAAAGATTGACTGCGATAGCGCGCTCCACCTGGGGTATCGCCTCATAACCCCTGGCTGCTCCACTATCAAGGGTGGTGAGAGCGGAAGCCCGGGCAGAGAAAGGTGCCCTCCATGCCTGCGTGAGCTCACTGTGTACCTCCGGGAAGAAAGGGACAGGGGGTTTGGAGGGTCTTGCCCTTCTAGCCCCCACGTAACACCCATCTAAGCGGTCCGGCCGTGGTGCTGGGGGACAAGCCATCTCCAGACCCACGGCCGAAGCAGCCCGGAATAACACGGCTAACATGTCCGATTCCAGACCCGAGGCCGCACTGACCACCCCGGAGGGTGGCAGAGGGTCCGGATCTTCATCGGAGCATGTTAGCCCGCCCTCCGATGCAGCGATGGACATCACGTCCCCGGTGTCATCAAAGAAAGCGCGGCCATCCCGGGGGATGGACCAGCGCTCTCACTCGAAGCTTGGACAGAGCCAGCTGAGGAGTGAGGGGTCCGCGGGCCCGAAGGCGACGGATAAGCCCCCACTGTAACCCTCAGGTCTGCCCGTGTGCTAACCGCATGGCGGGGAGCAGCAGGGGTGACGCACCCTAATGCAAGGGTGCGCCGCGACCTTAGCTGTGCAACAGTTAAGCCCTCGCAGTGAGGGCAGCAACTGTCCGTGAGCACCGCATCAACATGCCTGACCCCCAGACATGTGACGCAATGCTCGTGCCTGTCATCCGGGGAGAGGAAACCACCGCATCCAGAAATGCACGGTCGGAACGACATCTTTAAAAAGACGCGTTATGCGACCGTGTGCTCTCTTAGGGAATTCTGCTCTTTTAGTGTGAAACTGCTGATTTAGGTCTTCAGTCTCGTGAGAGGGTCTGAAGCAGAAATTCTGAGGCTCACTCCACAGCGTGCAGCTTATATAGCGCTGATAGCTCATTGCTGCCAGCTGTGGAGCAGAGCTCTGCCAATGCAATTTGGCATTTCATTGGCCCGTTTTCTTACTCTTCAGAGTGATTGGTCGTCTGACGCACTCCCCTATAGTCTGTTCCAGACGCATGTTGAAGTTCCCGTATGAAGGGGAACTGTAGTAGACATGGGTGGCACGGTGGCTTAGTGGTTAGCACTGTCACCTCACAGCAAGAGCGTTGTAGATGTCTAGGCTGAGAAGTTTTGCAGACAGTTTGAGTCACTGTTTATATATATATATATATATATA
>CAIGQV010016735.1:20163725-20180550 GCA_903798115.1 Danio jaintianensis
ACCTGGCAATAAAGCTCTTTCTGATTTCTGATTCTGATTCTGATTCTAATATAGTCTAGGGATTATTGAAATACGACGTTGGGAAAGCGTGCCAGTCCCCGAAGGGGGAGGACGCTGCGGAGACCACCTGCTACCCAAGAGGGGAGACTTGATGGCAATAAGGACATATGGACTAGCCCTATGGAGGGGGAGTGCTACATATGATAAGCTGGTTAGCGGGTAGGGAAGACACGGGTCCACCTGGTCAGGGAGAACACTCAGGGGCTAAAATAAGCATATGGGATCACCATCGGGGACCGCGCATAGCTGGCACCGAACCTCAGCATGTGGGTCCTCCACTGAGTCGGGTGCTGGGGGCCTCGGAGGAATTCTCTAGGGTTCGCCAAGCGGGAAACTTACTAGCAGAATAGAAAAGGCGCACGTATCTCCGGGTTAGGGAGCATGGCGCAGCAAGCGTTTTTGACACCGAGTTTAATTTCGTCCCGATTGACCGAAGTGACCTCGGGAGGAAACTGACTCCACTTGAGAATTATAAAATCTCGTGAATGTGTTAGGTGTCGACCAGCCCGCAGCTCTGCATAATCTGTTAAGAGGCGCTGCATACTCATGCCAAAAAGGAGGCACCCCTTTTTTTTGTGTGTGTGTGCTCTCTCTCCCGGGGGACACAGCTTGCCCTGGCACATGAGGCGAGGGCAATGGCATAACTATAAAATGGGCCAACCTCTGCTTTGATACGGCACTTTCCTTCTGCCGATCATAACAGAAAAGAGTTGCTTAAAGACGTATGCTCTACGTGTCACATTAAGCACAGTGTGTGGACATAGCAATAAAAGGGCTGGGTCTGCCTCTTACGCAGACAGCGCTTACAGGCTCACTACCACTTTTAATATTAAAAGGAACCTTGGCAAAAGCTGAACCGGGGTCTCAGGTAAACATGAGAGTAGGCCGGTCCATATTCCTGGCAAGATTTGCTGACCAAAAATGCCACCGGAATCCTAACCCTCGTGACTGATACCAACGCGACCAGCAGAGCTGCCTTCATGGACAGAAAACGTATAGATACTGAGTCGAGTGGCTCAATGGACCTAACCATAACCGCTAGGGCTAGAGAGATTCCAAGAGGGCAAGAGAGGGGGGCGGGGATGGAATTAACCATCTTGCGCCACGCGCCTCTGAGGAACCGGCTGATAAGGTTATGCTTTCCCAGCGCGCTACCATCCGCTGCCCCACAGAGAGCAGGGATGGCAGCACGCCAAACCTTCAGTGTGGAGGGTGACAGCCTGCGCTCCAGTTATCCTGAAGGAAGAAAACACAACACTAATCTGGCATGTCCGTGGTTCTTCTCAGAGAGAAGAGCTCCACACAACGAATAGACTCCACTACAGGACATAGGCTTGCCTATACAGGGTGCTATAGCCTGAGTGACGGTGTGAACCATCTACTGATAGGTCACCTAAGTCCACCGCGCTCTGTCTAGAAACCCTCCATGGCCATGGGGGTTCCAAAACGCTGCGCGGGTGCCAGAGGGTGCCCGTCCCAGAAAAAGGAGTACTTCTTCCGGGGAATTCGTCAGGGAGGGCCATCACGAGGAGTGTGAGTCTGAAAACTCAGGTCCGGTTGGGTCAAGGAGGCGCAACGAGCGAGACCCGCACCTCGTCTCCCTGACCTTGCACAGTCTGTGCACGCAGGCTCACTGGGGAAAAACACATATTGCGTAAACCCGGGGCCAGCTAAGAGCCAGCGCATCCGTGCAGAGCAGGGAAAGCAGCTGGCGAAGGGCCGCTCGGGAGAAGCTGCAGGATGTCCTGGGCTTCCCTGAAGTGTGCCCATAACAGCTGGACTGTGCCGGGGTGGAGTCTCCATTCTCCCAGAAACATAACTGTCGTGAGAGCATGTAAGCTGGCACGGTAGAGCTCGTATGGGATATGAACGGCGTGCAGCAATTAAGCCGCATGTCTCCGGAGGAGCAGATGGCGAGCGAGCTGAGACATGCGGCGGTAGCGCACATCAGCCAAACGGTTGATGTGCGCTATCGCAGCCGTGCTGGCCGTCCTAACCAACACGTGTGTCTCCTCCCGTACCGGTAGGAACCGGCGGAGAGCGAGAAACACTGCCAACAGCTCCAGGCAATTGAATGCCAACGCAACCGAAGTCCGATTTACGAACCTGCAGCTGCATGCTCGATACACACAGCCCAACAGCCCGTACTGGAAGCATCCGTCAGAATGACAGCATGACTGGACACTTGTTCTAAGGGCACCCAGGCCCATAGAAGGCAAGGTTCATCCAGGGGCTGAAGGTGCGGAGACACAGCGTAGTGATGGACACCCGGTGCGTCTCCGCGCGCCATGCCCATTTGGGGACCCGATCGCGAAGCCAGCCCTGAAGTGGTATCATATAAACAATTGAGTGGGTTGATAGCAGCTACAAAATGTCATATGTCCCAGGAGCCTCTGAAAAACTTCAGTGAAACCACTATAACTGCCGAATTAAATGGACAGGGCAGCACTAGCCCAGCGCGATAAAACTGCACCGTGATAGAGACCGGGTCCAGCTCCAACCCGAGATGAGAGAAGCTTTGCCCGGGGGAGAGCTTGCTCATTCTCGGTTGACACGAAACCCCAACAGGCCGAGGTGCCAGAGCACCAGGTCCCTATGCATAATCGACTAATTCAAGGTCTGAAAAAATTAATCCAGTCAATGAATAATCAAAAATGTCGATGCGCGTGCGCCAAAGAGGCACAGGGCCTCTTCCACGCATGGAACAGGGAGAGCCTGAAGGGGAGGACCATTTACTGTCATGCTCGGGCCCCGTCGCGCACCGGTAAAAACACGGTTATAAGGAGGGAGAGAGCGAGACATGGAGTGAGCGTCCTTCAGGTCTATAGCTGCAACCAATGCAGCGGACGGACGCACTGGGGGATGCGTTTCTGCATGAGCATCTTGATCAGCATCCTGAGACAGATCAAAACGTGCAGATAGGATTGGTATAACCCACCGCTCTCTGGGTACGATGAAGTGGGGGCGTAAACCCACTCTTCATCTCGGCTGGAGGGACCGGCTCGATTGTATCCTTCGCTAGGAGGATAACAATGTTCTCACGCAAGACAGGGGTGGCATAGCGATGACTGCTTAAAAACCCATGAACTCGGGAGGCCAACAGCGCGTTGAAACGCATAGCCGAGTCTGACCGTCCGTGTGAGGTACTACGACGGGCTGAGCAGCGCTAACTAGGCTGACAGAGTCCCAACGTGCAGCATCATCGGAACGATCACTGACGTACCCGCGGAGGGGCAGCTTCGGGATGGGGAGTGCTCACCCCAGAAAGCAGAGAGTCCCGAGGAAGAACTAAAAATAAGAGATTGACTCTTACCTTCCTCCCAGGATCCCACGGAGAGGCTGGAGATGCGAGAAAGGAGCTCATCCTCTGGCGCCCTCAAAGCCTGTGGCGAAGTGCACCAAAGCTGATAGCTGGAAGGCAGCGCATCCCATGCTGGCAGCAATTGGGCTTCCACACCCAGAGGGAGGAAAAGCCGCTCTTTGCGGATCGCTACATTCGTTCGCGGAGGAGGGGAAAGAACGGTTCTCCTCCTCTCCAAGTGGCCCGCCTTAGGTTCGCTTTGCGGTCCGATTACCAAACTTCACGGCGATCTATAACAGGAGCAACTTCCTGTGGGGGGGGGCTCGGCGCGTTCACTAGCCAGTGGAACGAGCTGTGACGGCGGAGCATTTAGGAGCCTCGGGATGAGCGCTCTCGGCGAGGAACAGCCAGCACGGATGGGTCAGGTGGGGGAGCAGTTTTCCGACCCCACCAGGAAATGACCTGCTCCATTGCGCACGGCTGATCTCTCACCACCGAGGACTCCTGGGTAAAGTCTCCGACGGTGTCGCCGAGTAGGCCTGCCTGGGATATGGGCACACCAAGAAAGAGTACTTTGTCGGCGCGGCGCATATCTGCCAGGGTAAGCCAAGGGTGGCATTTCCGGACCACTGTGTGGCCATCGTCCTCCCCAGGGCACGGGTGGCCGACTTGAAGGTCATGAGAGCATAGTCTACCACCGTGCGGTGCTTACGCATAAGCCTGGGGAAGAACCGCCCCTGTGCAGCACAGCCAGGTGCCGTGGTGCAGGGCAGAAGCGACATGGCCCGCAACGGTGTGGGCCCTGGCCATGAGAGAAAACCCACCCGCCTTGGACGGGGGTCTCAGCTTACCCCTCCAGGTGGCGGCACCAACCACCTGAGGAATAGCTTCGTACCCACTGGCCGCCTCGCCATCAGGGGAGGTGAAGGCGGAAGCGCATGAGAACCGGACAGAGAAAAAATGCCCTCTATGCCAGTGTGCGCTCACTGTGCGCCCCTGGAAGAAGTGGATGGGAGATGGAAGATTCATCTTACATCAGACCGCACGCCACACCTCTAGTCGGTCCGGCGGTGAGACTGGCGGACAAGCCATTTCCAGCCACACCACTGAAGCAGCCCATTAAGCGCAGCCATCATGTCTGATTCGACAACCGTGACTAAGCATTGCACCCCGTAGGATGGAAGCGAGCACAGTCTGTCATCTGAGCATGACAGCTCGCCCTCCGATGTCGCGATGGACATCTGATATCCGGTGTCATCAAGTGGAGGTGCGGGCATCCCGGGGGATGAACCGCACAACAACTCGAAGCTGAGCTCTGCCAATTCATTTTGACATTCATTGGCCCGTTTTCTTACTCTTCAGAGTGATTGGTCGTCTGAAGTACTCCCGTAGTCTGTTAACAGATGCACGTTGGAGTTCCCATATGATGGGGAACTCTGGTAGTTCCAGTGTTAAAATCTGCTATTTACTTTGATTCTCCCACAACAGACATTACACTAAGCATGCGTACCTTGTAAGCATTTAAACTTATTCAGTAATCATAATAACAGTCTACTACTGTAATGAGAGTTAGTTGATGCATTTGCAGTTTTTCATTATATTTAACAGAATGTCTAAAGAGGGTCATCAAAATGATGTGTAAGCCAAAATAATGATTTAGGCGTTTAAAAAACAACTTTCAATTAAATATTACTTATTTTAAACCGTAATAATCACAAGTTCACATTCTTTCTTCAAGTGAACCAGTTTGTTAACTTAACTGTTGGCTGGTTACTGTTGCCAAGCAACTTAACACATTACAGAAGTTAACAAATGTGTGTCTGAGTATGTCTGCTGCGACTTTAAACATAACTTATCGAATCAGCTTTTAGAGCAGAAATATATGTTTTTTATAATAATGCAATAAATATGATGAATGAAGAAAGTTTAGGTTTATGATTAGATGACACATATTGTATCTTATCTCTTATCTTATCAGAGCAACAACTGTTAACAAAAGCAACATCATGCTGTTATTTAGAACCAAACACATCCATTCAGCTTGTCACTAACCTGCAAAGATGCTATTCATTATACTCCATTTTTGTTCCCCTGTTAAAATCTGTGCTGAAAATCGATGTGGTTAAACTGGCAAGACTCCAGCCACCAACATAGACCTGCAGGAGAAAGCTGCAATAATGGACACAGCATTGACAAATAAAGCTAATGAAAAAAGCTGTGTGGTTTGTGAGTAAACCCCCACTTGCATTAAAGAGAAAAGATAAAGTTGAAAGACGGCACTTAGTAGGAGTTTTAGAGATGACCTTATTTAATCTTGTACAAAAGTGAAGAGATGCTTAAATATTTTGTAAAACTCTCTTGAATATGTTTGTTCTATTTTTTGGTTCAGTCTGAAAGTTTGAATGTTTAAGATGTTTGCCAGTGCATCGGCAGTATTATTATACAATTGAAATGTCCTTTAGAGTTCACTGAGAGTACAGCACATCATCGACTGCCGGAACCAGAAGAATTCAGATGTCCTTTTACATTCATCTCTGGATACAAAGGTTTGGCTGTAAGATTTGATATTTATTTGATGAAAAAAAATCAATAAATGGTGGTAAAAATAAATAAATAACAAAAAACTTAGACTTGTCATAGCATATATATGTTGCAAGTCTCTGATGATGAAGTTCTTCTATTAATCTCACTAGTAAGTAGCTATGTATAAAAGCATCTGCTAATTCCATTTTTTTATATCAATTCATAATTTTGTCCTTTAATACTGAGAAAATTGATAACTTACTAAAAACCTTTTTTTTTAAATGTATTTTTAAGTTTTGCATACAAATACATGTCAAAACGATGTTTGTTTAAAATCACTCACTCATTTTCATTCAGCTTAGACTGAAATTTATCAGGGGCCACCACAGCAGAATGAACCACCAATTAATCTAGCATATGTTTATATGTTCTTTTTATATGTTGTTTTTGATTCTAGCCACAATCCAGCACTGAGAGTAAACTAAATTTTGAACCCAGTGCTGGGAAACACCCGTACACTCTCATTCACACACGCACTCATACACTATAACCAAATTTTAATTTATCCAATTCACCTATACCGTGGAGGAAACCCACTGAGAGAACATGCCAACTCCACACAGAAATGCCTGGCCCAGTCAGGGCTCAAATTAGTGACCTTCTTGCTGTGAAGTGACAGTACTAACCACTAAGCCACCATTGCATGTGGCCAAAATCTTTGCATTTTGAGGTCCCCCAAAATTTTGCCATCTACAAGAACAACCAAAACAGAAATTAATAATAATAATTGTATTAAAAATTCTGACCTTTTTCTCAGAATAGTACTATGTTAACAGAATTCTGACATTTAATTAAATTTTCCAGGTTATGAGAATAATTTTCCAGATCTATTGACTTTCATGATAAATAATGTTATGATTGGTATTTAAATGTGTGAGTGTCTGGGTCAGTGTGTATGTGCGTGTGTGTGCATGATTAAATGTTTCATGAGTATTCAAAGATATTGTATTGTTTATTTTACTGAAAACAACCAGGTTTTACCAGTAGTCCATCTTAAAAGCAGCATTTGTTTAGCATTTTTTGTGCCATCATACAGTAAGTAGATGTGTGCTAACTGACTTTGACACCTGTGTAGTTGTTATTGATTGTTCTGTGGAACTTAATGAAAGCTGAATTACTCTACAACAAAAGGCAGTATTAAAGTGATAAAAATATGCACTCTTTCTGGCAGGTTAACAAGCATCAAGAAATTAGCTGCCACTTCTTGACAGACACCTTGAAAACACCTCCACCCCCGTTAAACTCTGAATTGATAAATAGAAGTGTTTCAAGTAAGGCAGTGAAGGGTGCGAAGAATGTATTGACATGGGAATCCTGCAAAGCTACAGCATGGCTTTTTATGAGATAAATAGAGGGTGTGGTGTATTTCAGTTCAATTATCATGTGCTGTTTTGACACACCTGACGCTTTCATGATACACAAGCCCCTTTGTTGAAAGCTTTTGTCCTTTTTGCCAGGTTCTCATACTGAACGTTACCATTCTGTTCTCTCAAATGCTTTGGTCATCATTAATTAAGACTCCTCGCTGTTGGCTTATTGACCTCCATGGCACAGGGGATTTTGATGGGTTGTGAGGAGCTCATGGAGTCTGGCCCAAAGCCTGTTTTTTCCCCCTGTTCGGTCATCCACAGTGTTTGATGCATGGCAATTTAAATCCCCTCTTCTAATTAAATGTGATCTGCGCTTGAGCTAAATGACATTTTTACAGAAGGCTATCTGGTACCTTCAAGACAAGGTGACATTCCACTTTCCATTATACAGGATTATAACAAGTAGCCGGACTCTCACATAGTATGACTTGAGTGGTGGCTCTCCCTGCAAAAATCAGTTATGGTGATGTGCAGGCAGCTTTAAGGAATCAAAGGGATTTGGGACTTAATTCACAGCTTAGCCATTACATCCCAGGTGTCAGCACAATGCAAAGTTCAGCACTAAATCATTAATAAAATCATGTCATCAGTTATTTCCTGCAGAGTTTGTTAAATGCTGGCAATTCCAGTTTATGTCCAGAGAAATTTTGCTTTGTATATACTGTAAATATTTCATATATGTGACCTTGGACCACAAAACCAGTCTTATGTTGCATAAGTGTAATTTTGGCAATAGCCAAAGTAAATTTTTTTTTAAATACATTTTCCTTTTATTCCAAAAAAACATTCGAAAATTAAGTAAAGATCATGTTGCATGAAGATTCATTCATTCATTCATTTTCTTTCCGGCTTAATCCCTTTATTAATCTGGGGTCGCCACAGCGGAATGAACCGCCAACTTATCCAGCATATGTTTTACGCAGCGGATGCCCTTCCAGCTGCAACCCATCACTGGGAAACATCCATACACACATACACTACGGACAATTTAGCCTACCCAATTCACCTATACCACATGTTTTTGGACTTGTGGGGGTAACCGGAGCACCCGGAGGAAACCCACGCGAACACGGGGAGAACATGCAAACTCCACACAGAAACGCCAACTGACCCAGCCGAGGCTCGAACCAGCGACCTTCTTGCTGTGAGGCGAACGTGCTACCCACTGTGCCACCGTGACGCCCTTGCATGAAGATATTTAGTAAATTTCCTACTGTAAATATATCAAAACTCAATTTTTGATTAGTAATCTGCATGGCTAAGGACATAATTTGGACAAATTTAAAGATAATTTTCGCAGTATTTTACAGATTTTCAAGTAGTTGTAATATTGCCAAATATTGTCCTTTACAAACAAATCATTATATCCAATCATTTTTCATACATCAGTGGACAGCTTATTTATTCAGTTTTCATGTTTAATTGACACTTATGACTGGTTTTATGGTCCAGGGTCACATATACTGTACAAATTTGTAGATTTGAACATTTAAGCTGATTGGTCAAGCTGTGTTCCAAGAGTCCTGTAAAGTTCTACAACAAAGAGACTTTGTTCTTTATTGTTAGTATGTGTTTGCCCCAGTCACACTTTGTTTTAGTGGTAAATAAATAAATCAATAAATAAAAACCCCATAAACATCACTCCCATATGGGTCACAACATCAGAGTAACCCCTAAGGTTCTACCCATCCACTTTGAAATGGAATCAAACCAGTGTTTCTGGCATGGGAGGAGAAACTCTAATATGAATGGAGTTGTTAATGCACCTCTTTAGGCAAAGGAAGTGAAGGATCCTTGCACAACTCCTTCTAGTTGACCTCCGTTAAACTCACCCTTATACCTTCCTTATTGTCATGACACCAATATAACAGCTTTGGTCTCTACTTACACCCCTTCAAGAGGACATCAAACATGTCAAGCTTACAAGCTAAGTCTCTAGCATCAATTGTTATTGTGTCACGTAAGGCCTGTGAAGTGATGTTTACTCACAAAACTCATACAAGTTTATCTTCATTATACCTACCCCCCATAAACTTCACTCCCATCTGGTTTTGCTCACTCACTTTGACATGAATTAAAACTAACATTTCAGGAGTGGGATGTGGACATGCAAACGGGAATGCAAAGGACCATTCCCTCTAGCATCAGTTTAAGTGTGCCACTTAAGGCCAGGTAAGTGAGGTTAACTGGCATAACACCTGTGGGTCTCGTGCGTCACGGCACCAGTGTTTCCAACATGGCAGACAAGTGCTCCAACAAAAATTCAGTTCTCGAGGCAAGGGAAGTCTGGTTTACTTGTACACAACTTTCCATCTGGCTTAGTTACTATTCAGGTTAAGGTGCTAGATGTAGAAAAAGTGACAAATAAAGTATTTTTTTCAAAACATTCAGTATGTACTGTATTATGTTGGGAGTGGCTAAACCCAACTACTGCTATTAAGAGAACATCTATTAGTTATGAAATTTAGAAGGTATTTAAATTAAGTGTGTGGTGGAAAATCCACCCAGAAAGCAGATAATTTTCGTATATGACAGTGTCCCTAAGGTGGATTAATACTACTAGCATAAAACTCAGATAATACCACTTACTTACTCCTGAGCAGCAATGTTGGATTTTCAGTTAATGCATACTGAAAAAAAAATGTGCATGACTCATTGTCTATTGTTTATTTCTCTTCCTGGGAGATCCATTTTTATCTTTCAAGTGGGGTTGCCGTAATGACCATGTCTATATTTAGGAAGACTATTGGAACTATTCAGTGACCAACTATTCAGAGGTAGTCAATGGATTTTCCCTGTTTGATGATATGAATATTCATATTCACTGAATTTCCACTGGAAATGTTTTAAATCCAGAATTATTGTCTAACACAAGTAGATATGAAACTTGTAATCATTCATTGAACCAGTTTGTTCTAAAGTGCAGATACTCTAAATTCTGGAAGAATGAGGGAATCATTCAATACATTTACATGGACACCAGTACTCCAATTTTAATGTAATTAAAGGTGCTGTATGTATGTTTTTGACTCTTCTAAAGCATAAAAATACCATAATATGTTTGCAGATATTTAAGAAACATGCTAAGTGAACATTCTTGTTTATCTGAAAAACCATGCTGAAGTCTGTTATTCTGCTTTGAAAATGTTTGTTACGTGCCGGAACGCTGTCTTTGTTTTGGTTCTTTTAATCCGCCCAATGCCAGTTTAGCCAATTATATTTAAGCACCCCCGGTTGCCTTGATGGAAAACAGTGTATTTCATTTATTCATTCAGAAAGGCTCTCAAAGCATGCGCTCGTGACTGAAATGCGACCTCCGGTGGACAGTAGCAGAATCCGAAATTAGATGCAGATTCAGAGTTCCACATGAGGTTATTAATTAGCAAATAATATAAATATTACGAGTGTAAACATTAGGTGAGCAGGTTACATTGTAACCTTGTGTCCTAACAACGTGCTATGTAATGAGATTTGCAGTGATAAGCAATTTGACTGTTTGCACCAGACGAAACACAACAGAAATTTAAATACAGCTATTCAGAAGCACAGAATATGCACTCACTCACGAAATGGTAAGGTTTATAGTATAATTTATACATATTAAACCTCTGTAACATGATTAAATGTACAGTAGATGCTGAATCACTTTCAGTTTTCAGTCACAGTTCTAAAGTTCAGTTTCAAACGCTTTATTTTCAAGATCTAAGGTAAAATATCTGCTGCTGCTTTCAGTAGTATGGCAATAAATGTTGTGTAAAATGGCATTCAAACTCACATTGTTAGTATTTAACACTTAATAAAGCACATGAGGTTTACCTGAGGTGATCATTGTCAGTTTGTCCTTTTGTTCAGCTGAAAGAAATAGAAGCTGTTTCTAATATATCAATTTGAGGTGTTGGTTAGAACAAAAACTCATTTTAATATGGAGAATATTCCCTCTATCGCATGCCATTGCTTTTATTTTGAACACAATTTAAATTAGCCTTTAGTCTAGATCGTCAGACTCGTTTTTTTGGTCCTCCCTCAATCTGGCAATCTGCGCTTGCATTTGTTTTGATCCAGGAATGCAATACCTAGTTCAACCACTGGGTATCAAACTTACATACTGCACCTTTAAGACAATACTTTGATTAAGAATCTACCTTGTAAACAGAGATTTGTGATTACCTTAATCCGAGTCATAACTATAGTAAACACAAATTGAATTAAGACATGTGGAGTATTCCTATTTTAGTTGCATTATTGAAGTGCAGTACAGACATGTAAACACCTTAATCAAATTAATTATTACAGTTTTTTAGTTTCACTGTATTCTCTACATCTACTGAGTCAGTACCAAACCACAGCCACTTGCGTCTCCAAGGCCACAAGTGCATGCAGAGTGAACTCCTGAGGATTCATCACACCCTCCATCACCAAACACAATTTTACAACTGATGTCCGGGAAATGCAGAAGTTTTCTTTCCATTCTGCATTTGGTATCACATTCCATTAAAACAACTCTCTCCCACCAGACCTTACTTCATACTCTCATCCAATACTTCAGAGTTTGTCGCAGGGGCATGAATGAAATGTTGCTGAATGAAAGTGAAACTGCTGAACTGCAGTTTTAATTTTAAAATTAAACACCCAAAGAAACACCCAGGAAACATTGGATAGTGTGGTAATGAGGTTAATCGATCTATGTACTATAACAAGTAAAACAGAAATATGAAAGGAACATTCTAAAGCAACTCATATGAACACCTTAATCATATTATTGACTTATTTAGATTAAGGTAAATAATTTGATTACTGATGTCCATGTAAACATAGTTATTGTATCGCTGTCTTTATGTGACATTACACAACTGATGAGTTTTGTGCATGTCTCTAACATGGTCTATTGTTCATTTCGTTTCTTGGGACATTCATTTTGTCTTTCCTGATGGGTTGCCCTAACAGCCATGTCTTTCGTTTAGAAGTCTAGGACTATTTTGGAAGACAGTTGATTATATACAGTGGGGAAATTGAACATGTCATGTTTTTTCCTGGGAGTAATATTTCTAAAGGAATTGAACCAGATTTTGGTAAAAACCCAAACAATACAAACATGAAAATAAAACAAAACAAAAAAATATGAAAAATTTGTTTTGTCCAATAACAATGAAATGACACAAGGAGAGAGCACTGAACTACTTAAACATATTTAATACTTTCTATAAAAGGCTTTTTTGGTGATGTCAGCTTAAAGACCCCCCTTATATGGAGAATGAAGTCACATGAATTGCTCAGGTGTGAGTTTTTCTTCAACAGAGTGTAAAAATGTTGATGGTTCTGTGGGTCTCATATATCAAATCTGATCTTTATTTTGTATTTTCCTTTGGATTTGAGTCAGGTGATTGGCTGGGCCATTCTACAGCTTGATTTTCTTTCTCTGAAAGAAGCTGAGAGATATCAGCTGCTGTCTGGCCTTTCTACACCTCCCTTTCTTCATGTGTTCAATACTTTTTTCCTGCATCATTTCATTTTATTACGCATAACTTAATTTGTAAACTAATTAGATTTGTTTCCTTTGCATGTATCACTTTCTTTGGTTGTTACCAACATCCGGGGGTTTTCTGAGAAAAATGGTGACGTGTTCAATACTTACTTTCCCCGCTGTATGTTGTATAAGAATACATTCACTGAATTGTCATTAAAAATGTTTGTCATTTTGAATAAAACCCAGATAAACCTGAATTAAAGTGAATTTTTACGTTTAAAGAAAAAATAACAATGAATTTATGAGAAAGCCACTTCCAATCAAACGTATTGTTAGGTCAAATCTGTCTTCAAAGGGCAATACTGTGTCTGCCAGGCTATATTACATTCACATACTCAGTGACATATAAACAGTGCAAACGGCTCTTCTAAGCAAAGAATCCATGTTAAAAGATAAAGCTGTCTTGACCCTGCAAGTTTTTACATGATGGTGATACACAATACAGTACAGCAATTTCCCTCTCTCTTTGCCAGTTGGGATCTACAGAAATCTCCCATTTTGTTGCCTCAGTTCATCATGTTAGAATATATAGTGTATTTTATGTAAGCGTTGAATGCGTCCTAATTGCTGTATGAAATAAAGAGTGCAAGAGTCTTCTGCTTTCTTACATACTGTGCGACCTCCGAAAAGCCTCAGCAAGAATTATTGCTTAACATGATGGCACATTCCCAGTCACTGCAGATTTGGGGTTGGCAATACCATTAGCACATTTGCAAGCCTTTGGAACAGAGAAAAGCAGCAGTGTGCCGCCAGTGCAGTCAGCAGGGAAGATCAATGAAGGACAAGAGCATTTAGTGGCTGGGACTGAGAACCACATTCCCTCTTGCATTGCTTGTAACATGAAATCAACTCTGTAAGCTCTCGACATTTTTCCATATATGACACATGCAGGGTCATATTCACTCCAGCAGTGCAATTCATTGGGTGATGAACATTGGGTGTCCAAATGTTCACGATTTGATGGGAGAACATCCCCCACGGTTAGAGCTAAGTGTCGGGAGTTGATCAGAAATCAAGTATTGCATGCTGAGTTGTTGATACTCCAAGACAGAATAATTCTCTCATCAGACATCATTTTTTTTAACCTAACTTGACTAGGGCTAATATGGCTGGTAGCTGCAGATCCAATTTCGGTGGCTTTGCTAGAATCCAATTTCCAGTGACATCTAGCTTTGCGATAGCAGTGTTGAAGGTGTGATAAATTCTGCTTGATAAGAACCAATAATGACAGACTGGTAGAGGGAAGAAGATGATTATGTTTTACATACTAACCTTGGCTGCCAGGGCCTGTCCTTTAATGACAGCATAATTCAGCTATCACCTTGGGAAGCTGCCATGCATTTTAGTTTATGAGGTCACCTGCATAACCTCAATCATTCAAGTACAAGCTCTGTCTTTGCATCAGTAGCTCTCTCTTTCCAATTTTTAAGGAAAGGCTTTTGCCACTGCTGCCCCCGCTGACTTCTTTCCATATTTTTAATAACCTGTTTACTTGAGATATGCTACCACAAAGTTCCTGACATCAGCCACATATGTATTAAACCATAGTGTGTATATAAGATATAATTGCTTGTTTGTTTTATTTAGGTTGTTTAATTTAATTGAATTAGATTGCTTCATGTATGATTGATTCATGCTTCATGGATTGAAGAGCATTCATAAAAGACTATCATTGGATCTTTATAGCAATGATTAATATGTGTTTGGCATGTTATATGCAACAGCGCTTTTTAATCCTAACTGATGCTGAGTGTAACTTATTATTTCAGGTTGACATATCATATGTTTCAGCAGGATCTGGAAAGCAGGAAAATGTCAATATTCATCAGATTCAAATTGTGAAACAAGACTTAATTTTATACATGAGTTTAACACCAATGTTTTCCACTAAATTGTTTCACAACAGACCCAAATAAATAAAACAAGTTTTCATCACTACAGTAAACTTTGGGCCAGTTTTTTTGTCCACACAGTGTTTTGTGCACACTGCTCAGTGAAGGTTAGCCTTGCCTTTTGATTTTTTTCTGCTGATGAGAGGTTTGGTCACTATAGACGGGCTTTCAGTCTAAACTCTCTTAAGCGTCAAGACACTCTATGTTGAGATTCAGATCCTTACACTATTCAGAGCTGAACCGGAGAGCAATTTTAGCTGCAGTGTTGAAATGACTGGCCATTGAGATTCTCTGCATTGTTCTGTCCTCTTATGCATTTGTTTTGTGCAGATGACCAGCCTTTTGGGGGGACATGAATGAGGTAGTGACATTGTAAAGATGCAATATTCTAAAAATCACAGATTTGAAACGACCAACTTCTTGCTATGGCTGAAGGGGTCTTTATGTCTTTGACCTATGGACTACTTTCAGAAGGTTTCAGTCACTTTAGAATGGCTTACCTTATTTTGAAAAATCTGTGAAAACTGGAAAGTTAGGCTGTCAGTTAAATGGGGTGTGTTAGATAATTAAGGAGATTACCACCAGTTGCCAAATTAATACCAAATAAATGGGAGGTATCTGAAGGTGTGCACAAATGTTGACCCTTGTTCTTTTTTTCAAATGTCTCATTTAAGTGTATTTAAATTGTGCTTCAGAATATATTGAAATGGTAAAATACGCTTAACAATGGCACTTTTATTGAACACAATAATTTCTAAATAGGAACTAAGTCTATTAATTATGATTTCCGCTGCAAATGTCTTTCTTTTCAGCTTCCATAAATGAATGCAAAACCGTATCCCTTATTCAATGTATCCCCTACCAAATTCTTTTCATAAAATGGTATAAAAAGTAATAAGAATCCCTGTTTGTGTGACATACAGTATTGATGAGACCTTTTAAATAATAGACTGTTGATTAAAGCATGTTGTGTGGAAGACACTTCAAGATTTTGAACTACACCAACATTTCAGTTTACCTGATATGTGTAGCAACTTCTACTGCCACCTCATATTTTGTGAGCTTCCTTTGTATAGGACAAAGTGTCCCATGGGATTTGCATTATTAAAGCACTTTGATGTGCTTTACTTGTTTTCATTCCAGAGAAAGTGTTATCCTGTGGTGTGTGAGGGGTAAAGTAGCACAGATATGTTAAAAGGCACCGCCAGCCTCCAACCAAAGCATAGGGAGAGGATGCTTTACTCTTCAGACATCACAGAGTTGCCATTTGTGAAACAATACATACGGCAATGTGCCTGCATTGAAGGGATGAGGAAGTTTTCTAGATAACCTTCTCAACCCCTTTATTTTGCTTTATGCCAGATCACTCTGTGATAGTGCCTAGCTTGCATATTCCCTCAGGGAAAGGATTTTCTGTCTGTGGCACTTGTCAACATTGACATCCATACACAGATCACAAAGGGGCTTTAGTTCTAATGCTGCAAGTGTGCACGGCACAATGACATTGCTGTGTATGCATATTTTTAAACATAGCCATTTCTTACCCTTGTCTTCATTCCCTTTCAAATCTCAAATGTCAGACACTGAAATAATTTTCAGCTGCATTTTTAATAAATTAGCCCTAAAAACTTTGTTAAATCAAATTGACATCGCTTGTATTTTCTTTATTTTGCAGCCACTAAGTCAAAAGATTTTTTACAGCAACTAATGCATTTTTCAAGCAATTTTTTCAGTCTGTTTGTAGCTTTTTGTTAAGGACCACTTTAATGCTAATGTGAAATAGCTCTCTGAGAAATCACTGCAAGGTCTGACATGGCTTGCCAGTTCAGCTCCTTTACCAGGTCCTGTCACTGTTCCTGATGCTGCGGACTGCAGAAGAGCTTTGAGAGACATCGGAAATGCTTGGCATGAGAGAACATCATGCATGTCACAAACCAGCTGCCCAAAGAGATTTTTTGAAGGATTCAGCAATTTAGATATTTTCTCTGTGAAGTCATGAGTGAAAGGTTTTTTTTGTTTTGTTTTGTTTTGTTTTTTGCATTTAAATGCAGCAATCTATATATATATATATATATATATATATATATATATATAT
>CAIGQV010016735.1:20194134-20219998 GCA_903798115.1 Danio jaintianensis
TGTTGTTGTTGTTGTTGTTGTTGTTGTTGTTGTTGTTGTTGTTGTTGTTGTTGTTGTTGTTGTTGTTTTAAGTGGAATACAAATATAAAGATTTATACAATTTAGTCACTAAGACATCAAAACATAAACTTTTTGTTTTTCTGTCTTTTCCTAGGTTGTGAAAAATATTTAAGTGTAACAATTGTTGAAAAATGTTGTTTTTTGTTGTTTCTTGCATGTGTACCTTTCAAAGTAAAATGTCCTGTGAGTGGCGTTAAAGTGTTCAGTTTTATCAGACACAAATAAATCACAATCATTGATTAATTGGTTAATGCATGTGTTTAGAAGTCAAATGGCCAGTAAGTGACAATAAAACATTAATTGCTTGTTTTGAAAATAACATCCTACAATAAACATCAGTACAAACCTAACAACAGTGCTTAAAAAACAAAAGAATATGGTGTTTTAAAATGTGGTGTTTTGCTGTGGTGTTTCACTGTGGTGAAAAAACTATGTTCTCTTGCTTGCTGGATAAAGAGAGTTATGCACCTTGGGGCAGTCTAGTAACTTGTGCACAATTATAGGCTATATTCCAAAAAAAGTCAAATTTTTAATAATGGTAATAAATATGACGTGACACAAATTCAATTCAGATCTTATGGTCAGAATGACTGCTATATTATAATTCTGGTAGTTCCATTCTTAATGTAGGGTTTGTCTATTTAGCTAAATTAAAATTTTATTTTAAAAAAATTATTTTATTTGTTCACATGTAAAAGGAAGTTGGAAAATACATTATCTGTATCTTTGCAGCAAAATATTGATGATGAAAAAAGTGATTAATTAAGAATTCTTACATAGCTTTTACAGCTTGTTTCTCTGAGATTCTGCCAATCAAAACAGTGGTTTGTTTTGATTTGTGGCACTGACATAACACTACAACTGTTTATCATCATGAAAGTTTATTATGTGCATGGGTTTTGAAGCCATGTCAGTTTAAACTCCTGCTGACATACATTTACATACATCTGATGAACCGAATGCAGATGGCAGATGTCACATGAGTATTAAACTTACATTCCCTTTGATGTCTTACTGCACTTAAACTATAAAAATAAACTCAAGGTTATATCAAAAACTCACAAAAACATTCACATAAACAAAGTTGAATATATCTGTGAAGGTGCAAGTAAGGAAATTGAATATTGATATTCGATATGTGTATTAAAATCACCATTCCAAAGCTACATCAGAAACAGCTTGTTTTGACAAATGGTTTATGATTTACGGGTAGTACTAAAACAAAATAGTGGGTGAAGTTTTACCATTATATGGTGGTTGTGTACAAACACTGTTAAGACACGTTTTATGTTCAAAACCTTTTTTTTTTTTTTTTTTTTTGATTTTTATTCCTACACTGCAATAGCATTTCTAAAATGTTGATTGTAGAGGGGTGTGGCATTGTTTTTTGTATGTTACGTGATTTGCATAATTCTTTTTGTTAATCTAGTATTAAAAGAATGCAGATACGCAATGCAATCAGCAGCCCTACTTCATGAAATGTCTAAATAAAAGTTTCAATAAGTCTCTTATGTATTTGCACATTGTACCAAGGTCACAGAACTTTTGGTGCTCGACTGTATATCTTATAATGTAGTGAACTGTATTGTGACTTCTTTTTTTCTAAACATTTCTCTGTGAGCAATAAAATGAAATGCTTCAGCCGCAAAGCTTTGATCACTCGACGTGCTGCTTCACTGACTACAGAGGAGTTCTGCTTGTCGTCAGTAAAATTTTGTGTCAACAAGACTTCATTTAACAAGAATTTCTGATAAGAGCTCTTAAAAGTGGAGATGCGGTTTACACAGCACTGAGAAATTCACCTCGCCAATGTTTGTTTTTACTTTCTCCAACAATGCGAAATATTCACAAAACAAGTAACAATCTTATCTCCATATTATTCATCTTAACCTTTGTTTTCATTCCGAGATCACGACGAACATCACAAAGCCTTCATTGTGCTTCTAAACTAGTGCAGTCTAGAACCACCGCATGATGCATGGAGCCATTTTCAAGCTAGTGTTTAGGAAATATGTCTTGCTCAACTCAACGCTGCACTTGTTGAAACACAGTGAATAAGATGTAGGCTCTTGTGGATATATGTTTGATGAAATTGACACACTTTATCGATTTTCCTTGCAGGAAAATACACAATGTACAGTCTAACATGTCAGCTGGAGAAGTAAAGAGATTTAACTTTCACAGAGCGCTGGTCTCACAGCGAGAACATAGTTGGCAAAGTGTTCTTAGGATGCAGCCACTGTCTATTTATTTAGCCTGAAGCAAAGACTGATATTGCTGGATTTGCATATACATGCATTTGTAAAGATCCAATCAGACATCAAGGTGCAAACACAATTCCAGAATTCAAAGCTCAGACAGGGCTCGGTGAAACAAATGCACATAGCCTGGGGTGGCAGAGAAGCAGATAAAGCAGCTAACTGTATCTAGCCGATAGAACTGAGTGAACATTACCTTCTTTTCAGAAAAAAAAAAAAAAGAATAATTTGTTGGTTGGCATTTTTAGGGAAACGTGCAGATTTAGTGCTTGTGCTTTTTTGACACATTTGGACATGTTTGTCCCTGTGGACTTGAAAGTAATAAAATTCTCTTTGCGCATTCTAGTTTATCCAGTGCGAGGGTGTGTAATGTTTGTGTCAGCTTATAAAATATTTACACCACATTTCAAGTTATGTTTTTTTTTTATTTAATCGTATTTTGTGGTGGAAATGGCATTTTAAGCATTATTTATCTTCTGATTATAGCAAGCATTTTTTTATGCAGGCTAAATACACAATGAAATAATGTTTTGACAGTTTACTTGTTCTGCATTGTTTGCATATAATTATACATTATAATGCATATACAGATTATAATGTAATAT
The DNA here is from genome assembly GCA_903798115.1 of Danio jaintianensis. Taxonomy (NCBI): domain Eukaryota; kingdom Metazoa; phylum Chordata; class Actinopteri; order Cypriniformes; family Danionidae; genus Danio; species Danio jaintianensis. Next base: position 20,197,058 of record CAIGQV010016735.1, read on the forward strand.
AATTAGTGATTTTGTTTATCTCTTTCTTTATTATTGCTTATTGAATTCATTCATTAAAAAATTATCTGTATCTCAAGGCAAGTTATGTGAAAACATTATTGTATAATGTAGTATTGTAGTATTTCTTTATAATATATATTCTTTATAAATATATTAATTATTTCTAAAGCTTTTATTTGTTTATTTTTTACAATGTGGAAAGTGTGGGACAGTCATTATGTGTGTAAAAAACATTTTCATACAAATGTTAAAGTGGTTGTATTAACTTACACATGAGAGCTTATGTAAATTTATAACATTATATTTTTATGATGTATTTTCTTATTTTCAAAGTTCTCTTTCAGAGTGCTGGCCAGAGACAAGGGTAAAATAAAAAAGTCTACACACTGAAGTCTTTTGAAAGGCAATAACAATGAATGTTCTTCAAAACTTTTCAAACAAATGCGTTTTAATGTGACCTTCTTGCAACGCAAGATAAAAGCTGAAATCTGTTTTAATTAAAATCAAAACCCTGAAACATAAAGGCACCAGAAGTTCATAAAACATCCAGTCTGTTCATCAAATACAACTTGAAAACTTTAGCCACCGCTTCATTCTGACATGCATGTAAGTTTAATTTGAATAGCTTTATTTGTTCTTTGTGAATTTCTAAATGATTGTACCCGTGCAAAGTCAAGCTTATTCTTTAATGGTTTTAATAGAAATCTCAAATCCCTACAACTGAGAAAGACTTTCTGCAACAAATCCTGCAGTTAAACAGAAACCTGTTCTTACACAACATATTGTGTGTGGAATATTTGAAATAACTGTATAATATTATTCCATTCACATCAGTTTGTCACATCAGTAATATTTTACATCCTAGAAATGTCATTTCTACTTGCAATACTGTGGCGACGTATTATACAAATAACCGACCAATGCAAGGCTCAAATATCCAGCTCAAGTCATTCACATCCCACACTCGTGCCTTCAAAAGGATTTCATGGGAAAAAATCTCTCACACTAGTTAGACTGCGGTGATTTAAAAAGTTGAAAGAGAGCAGAAGTCAGGAGCTCTGGAATATATTAAACACAGTGCGAGAAGATAGCAGAAATATTCATCATTCTGAGACTTCAGAATGCATTACCAAAGAACAATTTCAACAAGCTCTTAGCGCCTCTCATTAGACGGTGTATCAAACCAGAACAAAACTCACTTCTCCTAACTACGTGGAGGAAGTGGATTGGAAAATTAAATGGAAGAGACATCACAGCCTTTGCCATGGTATTGTCGCCAGGCCTCGTTCACGTTCAAAAGTCCCTCAGCTGCTAAATTACATGCTCTTTAATATCACATCATTGCCTGTCTTTGAATGCCTGAGCATATCAAAAAACACATAAAAATAATTGCTTGAATGTCTCAAGTTCACTCAAAGATGCCCAAGTAGGCGTACTTTTGAAGAGAATGCATTGCAAAGTTCGCATGCTGGCATGAGCTGGCAGAACGAAGACCTTCTGACCGTCTTCTGCTTAAACCTAGAGTTGCAGAGCGTCAGTGGTAAGCTTGACTGGTGGTTTTCTTTTTTTTGTGACACTGTTGTTCAACTCATGGTGAATATCTTATGAGTAATGTTTAATTGGGCTGACTTTGCTGTGTCAACAGCCCCTCCTCTTTGCTTTCTTATGCATTTCAAGCAGTCCTCAAATGAGTCAAGTCTCACATCTCCGTCTGCTATAGGGAATCAGATAAAAGCCTTTTCAGAGAAACCTGTTCCTTTGCATAAGCACTACAGCCAAATCAAACAGTCCCTTCCTTCGTTGTGCTCTGACAGCGCTATGACAAAGGTACACCTTTGGTTCTCTCCAATGGGACAATAGTCGTATCATGCACATCAAGGGAAGTTTTAAACATTTCAAGAGCCCTGAGTTGTACTGTGCATGCAAATATTCTCTTAGCCTCTGTGCGTGTGTGTGTGTGGCTTGAAAGACAGAAGGCCCACGTTCCCCAGGGAACTGTGGGGTTTGAGAGCTTGGTTTTGCCCATCCTTTTTGCATGCTGGCTTCATCCATATGCATTGCATGATGTTTTAAAAATGTATTCAAAATCAGACATGTCTGGGGTTTTTTATTTTCATTCATCGGTTTTACTGTTACAAATTCATTTAAATGCACATGCATTTTTAGTTTACTGAGTGGAACTGAACAGTGTGTAGAATAGAAAAGCTCATGTTTTTTAATGTAACACTTTAAAATAATAGTCCATTAGTTAATGTTAAAGAGATATTCCACCCAAAACTAAAAATGTACTCATTATTTAATCACCCTCAAGCGGTTGCAAACCTTTATGAGTTCCTTTTTTTCTGATAAACACAAAGAAGATATTCTGAAGAAAGGTAAAAATCTCAAACCACTGACATCCATAGTGGGAAAAACAAATACTACGGAACTCAATGGTTACAGGTTTCCAGCATTTTTCAAAATAAATTATTTTGTGTTTAACAGAAGAAAGAAAGTCAAACTTGTTTGAAACAAGTAAAGGGTGAGTAAGTGATGACTATCCCTTTAATGTATTTACTAATATGAACTATGCGTGAACTACTGTAATAAATCTATTGTTTGTTGTTTATGTTAGTAAATACATTATTAGCATTAACTAATAACTAATAAAGCATTAACCATTATTTTAAAGTGTCACTGACTAAATTATTACAGAATTTGTATTTACAATGAATCTCTTTAATGCAAGAAAAGTGTTGTTTCAACTCAAATATGTGTAAAACACAACCATTGGGTAAATTGCTGATGCAGTTATTGGTTCTGTCCATATTTTACTTAAATGTGGTTGAAACAACAAAGCATTTTTTATCTTTGAAATTTAGATTTTTTTTATCTTTGAAATTTTTTATCTTTGAAAAAGGCAGGATAATCTGGTCCTGCAGAAAAAGAGATTTTATTGCTCCTAAATATTTGATCATTTCTTTTCATGTTAAGAAAAAAACTTATAAACTTTTTTTTTTAGAAATGTGAGAAATTATTGTTTAAAAAATAAATGAACAAGAAGTAATGCACATTTTGTGTTAAATCACGTCAGTCAGTTTAAATTCACTGTAACAGTTTTCAAATGTTTTAGCATTGTATTTATATTTAAGATAAATTAGGTGTTTTGGTATAATATATATACACACTGCCTGACAAAAGTCGATCATTTTGACTTCTAGTTGATCATTTGGTATCAGAAGTGGCTAATATGAAAGGCAAAGGCCTGTAGATTATGCTTATTTTACCTAATTAAAATATGATTCATGCCTTGAATTAGGACAGTAAGGTGTTACTTTGCTCAGACAAAAGTCTTGTCACTTAACAGAAATAATGTACAGTATAGAATATAAAATCAATTTTGCAGTGGGAAAAGAATTAATATTGTGTATGACTCCCATGAGCTTGGACGACTGCAACCATACATCTCTGCAATGACTCAAATAACTTATTAGTAAAGTCATCTGGAATGGCAAAGATGTGTGGGAACACAACAATGTGTGTGGGAAAGCTAAGATTTAAAGCTGTTTCACATTTTTATTTTTGATGCTTTTAGTCTTTAGTCCCCTTTTAGTCTTTGACCCACAAATATGAACAATATTTTATAGCTTTATAGTTCACGGACAAACTCCTCCACCATTAATACATCTATTGTACCTGAGCAAATAATGAATTGTCCTTGTTGATTATGGCAACACTAAACCACTTCCAATGCAGCATTTTCTGACTCAAGTCTAAGATTGTGAAGTCTTTATTCTTCGACAATTGGTCTGGAGACGAAAGTCAACTCTAACATGGAACAGACAAAATAAGCATTCAATTCACTCAACAGCCTTTGCAATCACATATTGAAATGGAAATACACCCTCTTGGAAGTGCCTAGCTGATTCATGAATTACTTTTGCATTGATTGTGTGTTTTGAATGCATCCAACAACTTGCATTTTGCACAGTTGCTGATAACATATGGAGTGTTGTAATCTAAAGCCAATTGTGTATTTTCACCACTTGAAAGTGACACAAATCATTTTTGATCCATCCTGTGAGATTTATTTATTTTTCCAATGCAAAATAATGCCCCCATTTTTTACTGAGGAGCTGCTGAGGAAATCTGTATGAAATTATAGTGTTGGTGCGGTTCTAGACAGAGCATAGTGTTGACGAACAAATCAAGCAGATTGTGAGTCCCACGGCTTTGAGAAGGAAACAAATGTGTCATGACATGCCAAATATAAGCAATTCACCTAACAGAGTTGTAAAACAGAGCAATGCAAATGATCAAGGTGAAAATCTGTATTTACACACTCAGCTCTAAACCTCCTGCTGGTATGCAAAATTAGACTGTTTGTCATTCTGTCTTAGCTAGGAAAATTTATCGTTTTTAAAAGCACATAAAAAAAAAGCTGACATCTTGACTCAAGTCAGCCAGGGAGTTGTTGTTTTTACCATCATTTAACCAACCCACAGATGACCTTCCAAATCAGGCCTGATAGCAGACACCATTGACTTGACCTCATCCGTGTCTCATTTGAAGCTCTCTTATGTACTCTGTGTGACACAACTATTTCTAGCTGATAGTGCATCTCGCCCCAAGTCTTTGTGATCTTAGATATCGTGTTTGATTTTGCCAGCTGATCAATATTCTATGAATTTTTGAAGCTCATTTAGTCTTGTGGAGAGAGAGAGAGAGAGAGAGAGAGAGAGAGAGAGAGAGAGAGAGAGAGAGAGAGAGAGAGAGAGAGAGAGAGAGAGAGAGAGGCATTACTGGTTTTAAATTAATAGGACTTTTCGCTGTGCAAAACGTTATTTTTCTGTTGTGTTTTAAAACAGCATATTGAGTACATAAAATAATCAGAATTTATATGGATAATTCATAAAAAAATGAAAATGTCGCCATTATTTACTAACCCAAAAGAAAATTTTTTTTGAAGAATGTTGGAAACCTGTAACCAGTGACATCCATAGTAGAAATTACAAATACTATATAAGTCACTGGTTACAGGTTCCATCATTCTTCAAAATACCTTTTTTTTTGCATTCCACAGAACAAACCCACACACACACTCAAACTGGTTTGAAACGAATCAAGGGTGAGTAAAAGATGGCGGAATTTTCATTTTGGGGTCTTTTTAATGTACAAAGTTGTTAGCCATCATGTTGGTTTTCACTCTTCATAACAAACGTCCTGGTTACGTACGTAACCCACGTTCCCTGAATAGGGAACGAAGACGTGCGTCTGTTAACAGTATACGGGAGTACTTCAGATGACCAATCACTCTGAAGAGTAAGAAAACGGGCCAATGAATGCCAAAATGAATTGGCAGAGCTCAGCTCCACAGCTGACAGTGATTAGCCATTAGTGCTATATAAGCTGCCAGCTGAGAAGCGAGCACTGGAATTTGCCTGCTGAGAAGCCAATCACTCAGCTAACAGCTGGAGACTCAGCTACTGTGGCAGTGGAGACGCACGTCTCCGTTCCCTATTCGGGGAACGTGGGTTACGTACATAACCAGGACGTTCCCCTTCATATGGGAACTCCAACGTGCGTCTGTTAACAGACTACGGGAGACTGTATGGAAAACGCCACAGCAGCTAAGCCCGTCACGCTCCTGATGTGAAGTTTGCCAAGCATAGCGTGAGCGCACAAGCATCACCAAGAGCACAACCTTCCAACGTCCCTAGGCCCAATAAATTACCATTACATGGGAATAAATACAATTTAGATCGGGGGTCGTAAATGTGCTTTTACCTAGCTAATATAGTCTAGGGATTTTAGAAATACGACAGTACGTTGGGAAAGCATGCCAGTCCCCGAAGGGGGAGGACACTGCGGAGACAACCTGCTACCCAAGAGGGGAGACTTGATGGCAATAAGGACACATGGACTAGCCCTATGGAGGGGGAGTGCTACATATGATAAGCTGGTTAGCGGGTAGGGAAGACACGGGTCCGCCTGGTCAGGGGGAACACTCCGTGGCTGAAATAAGCATATGGGATCGCCATCGGGGACCGTGCTTAGCTGGCTCCGAACCGCAGCATGTGGGTAGACCAAGAGTGGGCATACCAGACATCACACTGAGCCAGGCACCCGGCTCCTCCGCTGAGTCGGGTGCTGGGGGCCTCGGAGGAATTCTCTAGGGTTCGCCAAGCGGGAAACTTACCGAAAATGCCACTGGAATCCTAACCCTCCTGTGATACCAACGTGACCAGCAGAGCTGCCTTCATGGACAGAAAACTTATAGATACTGAGTTGAGTGGCTCAACGGACATAACCATAACTGCTGGGGCTAGAGAGATCCCAAGAGGGCAAGAGAGGGGGGCGGGGATGGAATTAACCATCTTGTGCCACACGCCTCTGAGGAACCGGCTGATGAGGTTATGCTTTCCCAGCGCGCTACCATCCGCCGCCCCACAGAGAGCGGGGATGGCAGCACGCCAAACCTTGAGTGTGGAGGGTGACAGCCTGCGCTCCAGTTATCCTGAAGGAAGAAAACACAACACTAATCTGGCATGTCCAGGGTTCTTCTCAGACAGAAGAGCTCCACACACAACGAATAGACTCCACTACAGGGCGTAGGCTTGCCTATACAGGGTGCTCTAGCCTGAGTGACGGTGTTAACCATCTACTGATAGGTCACCTAAGTCCACCACGCTCTGTCTAGAAACCCTCCATGGGGGTTTCAGAACGCTGCGCGGGTGCCAGAGGGTGCCCATCCCAGAAAAAGGAGTGCTTCTTCTGGGGAATTCGTCAGGGAGGGGCATTACGAGGAGTGTGAATCCGGAAACTCGGGTCCGGTTGGGCCAAGGAGGCGCAACGGGCGAGACCCGCTCCTCGTCTCCCCGACCTTGCACAGAGTCTGTGCGCGCAGGCTCACTGAGGAAAAACACATATTGCGTTAACCCAGGGCCAGCTGAGAGCCAGCGCATCCGTACAGAGCAGGGAAAGCAGTTGGCGAAGGGCCGCTTGGGAGAAGCGGCAGAATGACCTGGGCTTCTCTGAAGCGTGCCCATAACAGCTGGACTTTGCCGGGGTGGAGTCTCCATTCTCCAGGAAATGTAAGTGTCATGAGAGCATGTAATATGGCATGGTAGAGCTCGTACGGGATATGAACGGGATATGAACGGGATATGAACAGATGGCGAGCGAGCTGAGACATGCGTCGACTATCGCAGCCGTGCTGGCCATCCTAACCAACACGCGTGTCCCCTCCCGTACCGGCAGGAACCGGCAGAGAGCGAGAAACACTGCCAACAACTCCAGGCAATTGAATGCCAACGCAACCGAAGTCCGATTTACGAACCTGCAGCTGCATGCTCGATACACAAAGCCCACCAGCCCGTACTGGAAGCATCCGTCAGAATGACAGCATGACTGGACACTTGTTCTAAGGGCACTCAGGCCCGTAGAAGGCAAGGTCCATCCAGGGGCTGAAGGTGCGGAGACACAGCGTAGTGATGGACACCCGGTGCGTTTCCATGAGCCATGCCCATCTGGGGACCCGATCGCGAAGCCAGCGCTAAAGTGGTCTCATATGAACAATTGAGCGGCGTGATAGCGGCTACAAATGTCATAGGCCCCAGGAGCCTCTGAAAAGCTTCAGTGAGACCACTATAACTGCTGAATTAAATGGACAGGGCAGCACTAGCTCGGCGCGCCAAATATGCACCGTGATGGAGATCGGGTCCAGCTCCAACCCGAGATGAGTGAAGCTCTGCCCGGGGGAGAGCTTGCTCATTCTTGGTTGACCCGAAACCCCAACAGGCCGAGGTGCCGGGTCCCTATGCATAATCGACTAATTCAAAAGGTCTGAAAAAAAAATGTAACCCAGTCAATGAATAATAAAAAATGCCGATGCGCGTGCGCCAAAAAGGCACAGGGCATCCTCCACACATGGAACAGGGAGAGCCCGAAGGGGAGGACCATTTACTGCCATGCTCGGCCCCTGTCGCACACCGGTAAAAACACGGTTATAAGGCGCGAAAGAGCGAGACATGGAGTGAGCATCCTTCAGGTCTATAGCTGCAACCAATCCCACGGACAGACGCACTGGGGGATGCGTTTCAAAGATCAAAATGTGCAGATTGGATTGGTATAACCCACCGCTCTCTGGGTACGATGAAGTGGGGGCGTAAACCCACTCTTCATCTCGGCTGGAGGGACCGGCTCGATTGTATCCTTCGCCAGGAGGATAACAATCTTCTCACGTGAGACTGGGGTGGCATAGCGATGACCGCTTAAATACACACCCATGAACTTGGGAGGCCAACAGCGAATTGAAACGCATACCTGAGTCTGACCATCCGTGTAAGCTACTATGACGGGCTGAGCAGCGCTAACCAGGCTGACAGAGTCCGAACGAGCAGCATCACCGGAATGATCGCTGACGTAGCCGCGGAGGGGCAGCTTCGGGATGGGGAGTGCTCACCCCGGGAAGCGGAGCGTCCCGAGGAAGAACTGAAAATAAGAGATTGACTCTTACCTTCCTCCCAGGAACCTGCGGAGAGGCTGGAGGTGCGAGAAAGGAGCTCTGCCAGGGTAAGCCAAGGGTGGCATTTCCGGACCACTGTGTGGCCATCTTCCTCCCCAGGGCACGGGCGATTCATCTTACATCAGCCCGCACGCCACACCTCTAGTCGGTCCGGCAGTGAGACTGGTGGACAAGCCATCTCCAGCCACACTGCCGAAGCAGCCCAGGAAGCGCAGCCATCATGTCTGACTCAAGAACCATGACTATGCATCGCACCCGTAGGATGGTAGCGAGCCCGGTCTGTCATCTGAGCATGACAGCTTGACCTCCGATGTTGCGATGGGCGTCTGATCTCCGGTGTCATCAAGCGGAGGCGCAGGCATCCTGGGGGATGAACCGCACAACCACTCGAAGCTTGAATGGGGCGTGCTGTGGAGGAGTGGGGGGTCCGCGGGCCCGGAGGCGATGGATAAACCCCCACTGTGATCCTCAGATCTGCCCGCGTGCTAACCGCTTTCATGGGGAGCAACGAGGGTGGCTTGGAAGCCGCTATCTCAGCTGTGCAACAGCCATGCCCTCACAGCGAGAGCATGAGCTGTCCATGAGCACCGCATCGACATGCTGGACCCCCAGACCCGTAATGTAATACCCGTGCCCATCATCCGGAGATAGGAACCACCGCATCCGGAAATGCACAGTCAGAACAGCGTCTTGAAAAAGACGTGTTGATTGACTGTGTTGCTCTCTTAGGGAATCTGCTCTTTTAATGGAAACTGCTCTTTTGTGCACACCAGTGAAACGCCCAGGGGACAGGAAGCCCAGATCGACCACCGCTCTCGCGTCATCTCCTACACTGGTGAGTAAACTGGTTTCAGTCTTGAAATCAGGTTGGCAGATACAGTGTCTTCAGTCTCGTGAGAGGCTCTGGAAGCTAAATTCTAAGTGCTCGCTTCTCAGTGAGCCACTGGAGAAACTGATAACAGCTCAAAATCCATTCATATGGAGGTAAGCGTGTATACCGCCAAGCAGCATTTGTTTTAAAGACAAAATGCATGAGAGCCTATGCTGATTATTTATTAAATTATATTATTTCCCATTATTTGTATTTTATTAACGTCTACCCCTACCCCAACCCTAAACCCAACCGTTACAGTAACGTAAAAACAGATCTGGATCTGAACTCGTCTCTATTAGTATAGCTGATAAATTATGTGGACGGTTGATAACAGCCTTCTGAGCCTACCAGTAGGCGCAGTAGGCCCCTACTGGCCCATATCTATCAGCTGATAAACCACTGATAACGCCTATTCAATCGACTGATAACATTCAAAGCGGGTGTCCTGGTTACGTCTGTAACCCACGTTCCCCGAATAGGGAACAGAGACGTGTGTCTCCACTGCCACAGCACCTGAGTCTCCAGCTGTTAGCTGAGTGATCGGCTCTTCAGCAGGCAAATTCTAAGTGCTCACTTCTCAGCTGGCAGCTGATAAAGCACTAATGACTAAGTGCTGTCAGCTGTGGAGCTGAGCTCTGCCAATTCATGTTTGGCATTCATTGGCCCGTTTTCTTGCTCTTCAGAGTGATTGGTCGTCTGACGTACTCCCATTTGTCTGGTTCCAGACACACGTTGAAGTTCCCATATGAAGGGGAACTAAACTATAATATATGTAATACAATATGACTTAAGTGGATATGTTTTTTTGTATTATTACTATTTTTTAAATTGTTCATGAGATGATGCAACACATCTAAAAGTTGTTTGGAATGCATTATACATGCATTATAGATTGTTAAGGATACCCTTATAATGAATTATACATACAGGCTTGCTAGAAATTGTTATCCAACAAATAATTTTTTGTGCAAGTCATTGAATCATTAACTCATAGACATACATTAATGTATCAAAAACAATAATATAATAAAAAACAATTAGATCAATGTAATTAAAGACCATAAAAAAACCTTCTTTAAAAATGTATCTTGTCAATACTAAATGCAGTGCCACACAAGCAACACAAAGTACACACAAACACAAAGAATCAATGATGCATCAATATACTAATGCCTTGTTCTATACAGTCATACTATACAGTCATGCTCCACCTATATTTTGTTGCACGTTTCAGATGACAAATCCACTAGAGTGCACTATCTATATTTCTGCACATATGAAATACATTACTTAGAGTATGTTTTGTTGTACGGTTTAAACACGTCCTTCTTGTAAACTTTGACAACAAGGTTGTTGTACAGATAAATCCAACCAATAGTATTTTCAAAAGCAAATGTGTAAGAAAAGTGTGTTTTACCTTGATTTTACATTGCTTTTATCTCTTTTGTGAAACCGTGCTTCACTTGACTTGAACTTGAGTACTCTGCATCACAAGTACAACATGGTATAATGTGAGCTACTGAACAAAGTGACTACACCAGAAAGGTTTTCCATATTGAGATAGACAGGTAAGGCAAACATATCTGATTACAAATCAAAGACATCGTTAAGGTGTTTTGTGGTATTTATTTGGTTTTGTGCAAAGAACTGCATGAAAATAATCCTTCATTCATCAATAATGTTTCTGTAAATATCATTATTGTGAAAAGGAACAAAGGTTATTGGTGTCATAGTGCCCTGCTACTGTAGAAATGACAGTCAAACATGTTTTTGAATACTTTTTTGCATAGATTCTTCACAAAAAATGTAGGCTGGAGCATGTACAGTATTTCCAATGAACCTGTGTTGCAGAAAACAAATGATTTACAATGAAAGCAACTACATGAACTAACTGACTATTTAAATGGCTATATTGTGATTATTAACTATATTTGAGTATCCACCAAGTGACATTTCACTTGAAGTTTTCCAGCTGGCTTTAATTATTGCAAAAGTTCTTAAGATTGTTCCATGCATATGGTCAATCATGCATATTGCAGTGATTCTGCACTATAGGCCACGGATAATATCACACCCTTGCTCATGTGATATGTGACACTGCTTAATTATCAAGCATAGAGTTACACATTCTTGGAAAATATACCATATATCATGGCTGAAACTTTGTATGTTTGTGGGAAGTACTTTTGTTACAAGAATTTCCCTGGAGACAATGCAACCGGACCTGATCATAAGTTTAGCCACCTGTCCAAGAGATTAATTTGAGATGGTTTGTAGTGGGCTTAATGATTAGAGGTACACTCTGCTGCAAGAAAAATAATCACATCAGCGAGTGTCATTAGCACTCCTTTCCCCAGAGGTTAGAACGTGTGCCACTGTGTACAACTGAAATTAATTCCCTGACCTAATCAGAACCACATTCCAAGACACGGGTTTGATTTTCTTTTCTTAAGGCTGTTATAGAATTTATAGATTAGATACAATGTGGCTTCCGTAATTATTAGTTACAGCCATGTAATTATATTCTGCAATAGTATTCCTGTCTTAAGCCATACAGCAAAGGAAGCTTGCATAGTTTATACCTCACATACCTCAGAGTTTATCTCCATCCCGCAACAAGTTTTAATGTGCCTGGTTATTATGCTGTTGTTATAATCACACTGCCATAACACAGTGCAAGAAAAAAGCTACAAATATGAGGGTAAATTGAACTTGACACTGTAAATTTTTAAATTGTGAATCAGCCACAGGCAAGACTTTCACGTTTTGAAGTCATTCAGAATGTATACTTGTGTCAAACCAATTGTCATTCATGAACAAGATTACAGTATCAGTTAATAAGAAATCCATGTTTTGCTTTCAAAATGAAAACATTCTTATCTTCATCTGGCACCTTCAGAGGAAGTCATTAGAACTGACGTCTCCTCGGGTCTTAATTCTACAGAATCCACTTGTTTTAAAATGCACAAACAAATCACTGATTAAACATTTAATTTCAAACACAGTTTTGCATTATTTTCGTGCTAAAAAGCTTAGACCTTAACTGAGCAACAATGTCAGTACTGCAAGATAAATTACGTTGTTAAATGTTTAACGATGATTATTTTTTTTTAACCATCCTGAAAATGTATTTTGTTAGCATTGCCTTATCACTTCAACAATTTTGCCCTCCGATCACTGTGACTGAAAAAATGTGGATGGGCAGAATTGTGATTTGGCCAGCAGGCTTCAGCTGTCACAAACATGGCTCTGACTTGTTTTAAATGCTATAAGAGAATGACAGGCAAGTGTAAAATATGATTTCAGACATTACCCTATGTTGGTGCCAGTTCTTTAGCTGTGCCACCACTTGCCACAACTTATATAAATCATTCACACTCCCCTTGCTGCTTGTGACACACAATATTTATTGTAAATCTATTCAATGCAAGTATGACTTTCAAATATGGCTATGCTGCATGCTACTGAAGAATGAACTTAATATGTTTTACTGACCATAAACATAACTTTACAAGCCAGTGCCTGTCATAAAAGATGTAGGGTGTTTGAGTTTTTCATGTTTATTATACTGCACGACAGTAGCAAAAGCATATGAATCTCACTCACTCCTTTTGACTTATTCCCTTTATCAGGGGATGTCGCAACCGAATGAACCGCTATTTAATCAGCATATGAAAAAAAGCATATGTTTTGCTGGCAGATGTCGTTTCTGCCCCAAACCCAGCTTTGAGGGTGCACTAACTCATGCAACCCCCAGTGATGGGAAACACATACGCAGTTTTATACTATTCACACACTACAGCCAATTTGGTTTGTCCCATTCACCTATCCCACATGTCTTTGGACTGGAAACCACAGCACCTGGAGGATACCCACGCAAACATAGGGAGAAGATACAAACTCCATACTGAAAGGCATCCTGGATGAGCCAAGACTCCAACCAGGGAGCTTCTTGCAACAGATTGGCCCACTGATTGGCATCTTAAAGGGATAGTTCACCCAAATTATGTTCTCATTTACTCACCCTTTACTTGTTTCAGACCTTTATGAGTTTATTTCTTCTGTTAAACGCAAAAAAGATATTTTGAAGAAAGCTGGAAACCTGTAACTCTTGACTTCAATGTTTTTGTTTTTTTTAGTCAATGGTTACAGGTTTTCGGCTTTCTTCAAAAGATCTACTTTTGTGTTCATAATTCATAAAGGTTTAAAACCACTTGAGGGTTGGTAAATAGTGAGTTGTTGGGATTTTTTCCATTTTTGGGTGAACTATCACTTTAAAAAATCAAATATTACAAATAATTTTAAATAGTTTATTTTAATTTATTTAAGTTCATGTAATTTTAAACGTTAGTTTTACTAATATTTTTTTAAATGGCAATTTGTTTGGACATTCTCTGTTCATTTCAATAATTTATTGCAGTGAGACCTGTATTCTGAAACCAAGCTAATTCACTTTTTTTTTTTATTCCAACATTTACAAAAATTCTATACATATACATGACTGATCTGAATAATACATTGTTAATTAAATATTTAAATGCATATCTGAGTTGTGTCTGTCTTCTGTATGAGTTGTGGAAAATTAGGGATCACAATGAACTTGGCTTGACTCAGTTGTGTTGCCAGATCTTGCCAGGAAAAAAGCAAATAAAAACAAGCTCATAAATAATAAACTTAAAACTGAAACACTTTTCTTGAAAATAACTTACACACCAAATTATCATAACGTGCCAATTTATTAACTTTATAAAATGGAATGCTTTATGAGCCAAGCCTAAAAAAGCTAAATAAGCATTGCTTATAATAAGTGGATATGGCAACACTTCAAAAGCATGCTCTGTGAAGCAGCCTTCCTAACAAAAACAAAACACAATGGCTCTGGCAGTAGTGGTAGGTAAAGACGCTGAATTTAACTAGTCTTTTTTGATGCTCTATTATTAATTTTCATTACTTAAGAGCACATTTCAAATGTAGGAGGTTCACTCCCACATTCAGATGTTGTTTTCACTCCTAAAACTACACTGTATGCCTAGATGAAATTTTGTTATCAACTTGCAGTCTTTATACTATTGGAAGATATCTTCTTGATATGTGACTCTGGACCACAAAACTAGTCATAAGGGTTAATTTTTGGAAATAGAGATTTCATTGATGTATGGTTTGTTAAGATTGAATAACATTTGGCTGAGATACTACTATTTGAAAATCTGCAATCTGAAAAAAAATCGATATATTGATATATATTGCCTTTAAAGTCATCCAAATTAAGTTCTTAAAATGCATATCACTAATCAAAAATTAAGCTTTGACATATTTCCTAAAGAAAATGTACAATATTTCTTCATAGAACATAGATGTTTACTTAATATTCTAATAATTTTGGGCATAAAATAAAAATCTATAATTTTGACAATGTTATTTCATTTTTTTGGTCCAGGGTCACATTTATGTTTGTCTCTCAACAAATGTTCTACTGGTATTACTGTAAGTGATTTTGCAACTACAAGGTCACTTGAACTAACCCTGAATAGTCTGCTAGAACTATACTAATACTCTTAGTTTCATGTTTAATGCAGTTGCAAAGGTACTTATGATCAACAGAATATAGCAGTAAATAGCAGCAGAGAAACTAAATCTAAGATTGAAAAAAAAAAAGGTGTATCAGACCGTATAAAAAATTCTGCACCTTTTCTTGCCTTAAATCTGAGCAAATACAGTGCATCATCAACCGCCGAGGAACAAGAATCTCTTTGTTAGAGCAGGATTTGAGTAAACTCTGAAACAGTGCTTATTGCTCAGTTATCCACTTTTGCTTTAATGAAAAGCATGTCCTGAATCTGTCATGGGAGATTAGGTGAATGTGATTACTGTTGTCCTTTTGCCAGTGTTGATTTGTACCCAGCGGCAGTACAGTTGAACCACCCCAATGTGTTTTACCTCTCTTTATACCAGAGAAGATTAAAAAGATTGAATTGGTGATAAGGTCTTAAAATAAAGAAGTTTCGTTGGGACCGTGCATGGTCAAAATAGAAAGAAAGTGACTATTTTACTTACACAATGCCATGCAAATTAATTTAGACTCTTTCAGGAATATTTTTCCACGATTAGTGCTTGTGGCTATATTTTCAACTCTTCTTGTAGGTGTTAATAGTTCACTTATGAAAGCAGAAATTTTCTAGGGAATTTTATGCTAGCAGACCAAAGCACAGGTTAGCTCAGGTATGCTTGGCCATCCTTTGTTTGCTGCCCATTATAACATTCAGTCTGGAGAAAGGTCAAGCCATGTGTCTCACATCCAGCCAAAAATGTGCGTCATTGCTA
Source organism: Danio jaintianensis (assembly GCA_903798115.1). Lineage (NCBI taxonomy): Eukaryota > Metazoa > Chordata > Actinopteri > Cypriniformes > Danionidae > Danio > Danio jaintianensis. The sequence continues at coordinate 20,212,759 of CAIGQV010016735.1, forward strand.
TGTGGTCATGTACTACTCACCACACAGAACATGTGACATTTTATTGTGGCATAAATTAAGAAGGCCTGTGCTTTTTTGGAAAGGCAAGCTGCCGCTTTTGTCACATGCATGGTTCATTGCTGCCAGTATGAGGAGGATTGTGGGATGAACTTTACTATGTGCTTACATAAACAAATATTGTCATGTTTAGTACTTTGGAAAGTGCCTATAGTTCTGCGTTGGATTCAATTAACTGAGCAGTCTTTATCTTTACCCGGTCCTATGTTGGCAAGAGCTGTGAATGTTACAAGCGTGGGTGCTCTGAGAACAGCTACTACCTAACTGAGAGTGAGAACAAGCCATTTTCTCTTGGCTCTAATTAGGATATGACAGATTGTAATGCAGTCCAGGTTCAACAGAGTTTCTTTGTAATATTTCTAGTATTGTTTTTATTACAGGGATAGTTCATCCAAAAATAAATCTTGTCACATTTACTCACACTCATGTTATTCTAGTTTGTGTCTTCTTTGTATCTTTTTAGGGAAACATACTGTAAGAGAAATATCAAGACTTTTTCACAGCTACTTTGTGAATATTCACAGTGTACTGTATATGTGTTTCCCTTACAAACATGTTTCTGTTATGGAGTGAGCATGATCACTATGGTGTGTTGCGATATTTAACGAGAAATTAACTGTGCTGAGCACGCCAGTACTGAGATTGTAGGTTTGGAGTACAGCATGAAAAACAAATTGTGTAAATATGCTAAAACTGCAACTAAAAAAATGGCTTTGAAGTTGTTTGATCAAATTTCGATTGATTTGATATTTGCTTTCACACTGAATCTGACCATAACTGAGTCCAATTCAATTGACAGTGAACAAATCATTGGTCTATAGCCTTGGTTAAACAACCACCAAATATCTTTTTTTTTATGTCTAAAGAAAAAGAAAAATATTAAATCAAATTTTCTAAAAGCTCACCTAAATTACATTTAAAAGCATGTGTTGCTTTCTGGAAAATGTGTACATGTAAAGCTTTTTAAACTGTGTTTCCATTTTATTTGTGTTGTCCTTTTGAAAACATTAGATTTAAAAAATGAAAGTAAATAAAAAGCTGCATTGTTTTTATAGTTGTAACTTAACATTAACTTTTTCTTTTGTTTCTTTGGAAGATGATTGAAACTGCAGATGAGGATTGAATTGAAATTGCATTACTGACAGAATTTTCATGAATAAAATAGCATGTTTTGCTCCATGCTGTTTTTATCATTGCGTAAAAACAGAATCAAATATTAAATGTACTTTACATATTGGTCATTGCACACACATGCAAAATCTGTTAAGCAAATCTTATCAGCAGATCTCTAAAATACACTGTTTCTAAACCAAAGCACATTTTTGAGGTTTGCATCCTATAAGCAGCTTCATGTTTAGACCTTTCTGACATAGAAAAGTTGCAGAGTGCTTGGGTGCAAATTCTGTGAAACATCACAACAGAAAAGCTCAAAAAGACTTCTTGAAGCAAACTAAAATAGAATAGTTGTTTCAGCTACATTTTTTTAAAATCTCACATAGAGCATTAACCTTTCAGCACCACTCACTGGACTTTTAATTTGCAAACTGCTGCATTACGTTTATCATCACAAAAAGATGACAAGTTCACACATCTTTTTCGGATAAAACTGAATGCACTCTTGGCACTGACATTTTCACTTTGAAAGAGTTGCAAAATGTGCAATAAGCAACTTGATATCATTTTTCAAAAATGTCACCACAGGCATGTATTTCCAATGAGCCTAGCTTGCATGTATTACAAGAACACTTAGTATGACTACCAGTATGAGGTTGAGTACATGATGACAGATTGCTTTAGGCTAAAATATTCCTTTAAAAAATAAAGAGACCTAAGAAAATGGATTTAACGTTTCCTTTTGAAAACTTGAGTTGATTCAGATTTTAAAGATTCTGACTGAGATGAATGGCCCTCTTCATGAGCTACCGTAAAGCCTGTTAGATGTCTTTTATGAATACATGTGCAAACTCTAAAGCAGCATTTTTTTTTATTAGTGATCTATTATTGCAAGAAACTAAGGTCAAAAGCTGTATCAGATAGAATCATTATAATTGTAAAAATTTATGGAGGGAGGGGCATTGCCATCAGCCATGTTTAGTGATTGAAGATAGGTAGGAGAAGGGGTATAATTAGATTAATCTAAAGAATCATTGGGCTCTAATATAATGGTGTGATTCATCTTTCTCACCATCTGGTCCAAGAGAAGTGCTCCAGTGGTGCTGATTGCTTTCCCTGGTGCTGTGTGGAGGTAACAGGCTGTTCAAAGCCGTCTCCAGTGTGGACAGCTGAGCAGAGGTGGGGCAGCAGCATCTGGGCTTCAGCTTGTCACCAGCTGCCTGTCACACAAGCGCCGTTAACTAGCAAGAGAAACCTACTTTATTCAGCGTTACGCACTTATGTTGAAGGGGAACAATCGTTATGACTTGGAGGACTGGCAAAGTTATTGGACATGTAATTACTGGACATTATTCTATGGAGTTGTTGAATGCTTGATACTGATTCGCTGATGAACCTTCTAAGGTGTGCAATTATTTTTAGAATAAGGCACGGCTAAAGTAGTTCCAGATAGGCCTTCTTGACCACATTGCAGTTCCATGGTTTTAAGCCAATCTATTTTAGTAATTTCACAGCCTGCAACAGTTAAAAATAAAAATAAAATATAATAAAATGCATTGGATGATATGCATAAAAATCTGACAAATGTCTTGATATACAGCCAGGGCTGGATTAAGAACACATTGGGCTCTGGAGCTATAGCAAAGACCCCATTTATTTTATTGTCATGCCAAAAGCGTGTTTTACCTTTTTTATTATTATTGCTATTATTATTCGTAGTAGTAGTAGTGATAGTAGTATTAATTTGCTAATTGTTTTATTTTCTATTTTTCTTTAATTTGATTCAAATTTGATATTTGATTATTATATTTAATTCCTATTTTTAGAAAAGCACTACCATACAAAATGTAACACATTAATCACATAAATGCATTAACTCCAGACATGAAAAATACAAATTACAACCCTACTTAAAATGAGTACCTCATAATAAATACATTCTAAATTACTGCCTTCTTGGAAACTTTAGCTGAGCAGAAATCCCTATGATGATATCTTTAAAATCCATGCTAATTTCCAATAATTTTGGATTTGGGAGTGAATAGCAGCAGACTAGCATCATTTTCCCTTGCAGTCTGATTAGTTTTTATCAAAAGGGGTAAAAAGTAAACATTTATAAAAGTGTTTGCTTTCCAACTCCTGTTAGACTTATCCGTAACCGACTCTATATGCCCTACAGTCCACACTATGGAGATTTTGACAACTGTGTGTATATTTTATTCGGTCTCACACTGTCTAGTTTACATTATGTATCTGAGAGAAGAATTGCGTGAGCACACGGCCCAAGACAGTGCTTTAGTTATGAGTTAATTCAACCTATGATTCCACCTATCTCTGCTTCTCTTCCTACAAGTTAATGCAAGTTAAGAGTTTGAATTGTAATTTTTATTCTACGACAAGCTTGCTTACGTTTGATTAGGCTGTTCTAATGGGATACTAAAAATAGAGCTGAAATATGAGAATGTCCCTGGAAAAACGGGATATCTGTTCACCATATTGGGGGCTAAACCGAGGCTATTTAAAATTAGTATTAGGCTATACCCACCCCTAGTCCAGAGAAGTTGCATCACCAGCAAGCCAAATAGAATACTTCACATTTTTGACATGCGAATGCGTTACGCAAAGAGGCCTTTCCTAGCATCATGATGCAAATTTTCCAGTCAATCAAGGGCCTCCTCCTTCAGCCCCACCTAGCCCGTAATAATCTGGCCCTGTATACAACATCTGAACATTGTCTTTAGCTGTGGTAACTGTAATATTATCAGGACAATTTAATTAATTGAAATAATCAGTTCCATTAAATCATTAGAAATAATAACTGTCTGCTTTGTGTCAAGGCAGTTAATTCAACAGTCCTCTGTCAATTATTCTTAACCTAATTCACCCTGGACCTGAGCGATGTGCTGTTGTCCAGTCGGAGCAATAACACAAGTAATATGTGTAGAAGAAAGGTTCAAAAGACATCTGATCAAACTGCTCATCTCCTACTGACAGCGTTATCAAAAAAAGCAGTCAGTAGTCAAAGGAATAACAAGCTTGACTCAAAGGGCATTGTGTTTTATAATCTGCTGCAATGGGCCCTTGGTGCTCAGTTCTTGTCACGGGAATCTTGACATCTAATTTTAGGGCCCTGAATAATTACAAGTCTGGATGACATTTTGCAGCTGATATGTGATCTTGGCGAACTCACCTTTTTGACACAGCACTTCTCCTCTCACAATTATATGAAGTGCAGTTCATGAAGGTCTGCTCTTCATACAAACAAAATATCTGTTGGCAGATTTTTGTTCTTTAAACTCATGATGCATGGAGCACATTACCTGGCAATCTCAATTCAAAGTCCCAATTAAAAGCAAACTGGGCTTGCTCTTCATTACCCAAACTTCAGGCAATTTTCGGGTCATTAAGTTCTACCTGTATCTGCGAAAATGTTTTAGAGGTGAACATCTGGAGGTTACGAGATCGAGTATAAAATGAAATGCCTCAGCGTCCTCTCTTTGCCTTTTGTCCAGAGTGGCCAAAGATAATGAAATGTAACGGCACATGATAAGGATCTTGGCAGCATTTTCTGCGACGCAGTGCACAAATCATCTTTGTTTGATCAGGCAGCAGATAGTTTACAGAGATGTTAATTATTTAGCGTTGTGTTAAAGGTGATGATAGGAAATACAAGTTTTTTCAAATCCCAACCACGGTCATGTTATCCTTTTTTTTTTTTTTTAAACCCTTTCTGTTCCTGTTTACTCACAACATTATATATAGATGCAGCTACAGTATATGAAGTCTTTACATTTTAATGCTGTGATAGTACAGCATCATTCCTCAAAGCCCTCTAGAGCTCTAGTCTCAATTCACTACTGTGGCTAAAAGCCTTTATTATCTAAAACCTCCTCTGCGTTGTCCAAAGCACAAGGTAGCACATCTTTTATCAAACAGAAGGAATGCTACCCCCAAATAACCATTGTTAAGCTTTATAATAGGAGCTATGTGCATGAAAATATAAATATATTTTTTTCAAAGTGCCTCTGAAAATATTAGTGCAACATACACAAGGTATGTGGGAGGAGTCTTATATTTAACAGTTTGTGTGGGAGGAGCCTGACGTTTGAAACATTAATTGTGCTCTGTAAATCTGAAAAGTTTTGCGCTGTCCATTAAAGTCTTTCATAGCTTCAAGGATTGTATAAATGTATTTCTTTAATTCATTTTTGTTTGAATAATTTAGATGTTCATCTATGTTAAATGTCCCTACCACTGGTAGATCCACATGCTGTTAAAGTTCGCCTCAGGCCGACTTCAAGGAATTTTCGTTGATCAATATTTTTTAAGAAGAGATACCAGCCTAATTTGATTAATTATTAACTCTACACTTTTGAAAACTACTGAAGCAGAATTAAAAGCAAATTGCGAAATTAATAAATGTTAATTTTAGCCAGACCTAATCCTTACCAGCAGCTTTTAATCCTGTGAAGTAAATTTTGATGGGGAAGTGTTAAAAAGAAAACAGAAGGAATTCTTTTTCAATACAGAACTGTTTTATGATTTATGGGAAGCCCACGTAGTTCAGCCATGCAATATTCATGTTTAATTCTGTCCTCCAATTTTTCAAAGCACTTTTTTCTCCTCCCTCAATATTGATTGAGGTAGAATGCAGGGAAGAAATTTACAACTGATCTCATTTCAGATCTTTATGCCTGACAATTTAGTTACCTAGGTACTCTAGAGATTCAAGTGGTCACATTTTGCGATAAACGTATATCTCACAACATCCTACTAAAGCAATGTTTTTCTTCTGTAATGGAATCAGAATAACTTAGCAAATATTGGCAGCCTGAAGTGAAAAGGACACATGGAAAAGAACAACCAAGCGCTTTTTCTTCCTGCTCTCACAGCAGGTGGAATAGCAGCATAAACTCATAGGTTCGTCAGCTGCCTAGGAGACTAGCGCACTATAAAAAGCTGCAGGATGAGTCAATGTTGCCATCTTGTGGAAGGCGAATATCCAATCACATGGTCAGCAAGCCCACAGAAAGAACATGACAAAAGAGAACAGATTTATCTTGATGTGATGTAAATTAAGATGACAACCTACTCCTAATTAACACATGAAGCATAGAATGTACCTATTTTTATGGATTTATAGCATTGCTTATTTTTATAAAAAGCTATATAATATGATAGCCCTAACGATTCAAATTAAAGCAATACCACCACAAACAACGAAAAACTTTTATTGCCATTGGTTTGCCTTATGGAGCTGCTGTAATGATCACACTCAGTGCAGTTGTGAGTGTTTTAAACCCTCTCTTGTTTCTGTGACCATCGTCAAACACTATTTTGAGTCTCGCTGGAGATTCGGGTGCTTGTTGCATTCAAGATGATCCACAGTAATCAGCTCCTTTGAGTCCATCTTTCTGAGCCGCAGCACATCTTGCTGTGTCTTTATGTTACATCATTCTCCACATGGCACATTATTAAGCTTATGGGAGCATGCTGGAAGAAAGCCTTGCCCTCCGATTTGTCGTTGCAGTGAGCCTCAGCTGTTACGAGCGCAGATGGATCACTTGCCTACCAACCCAGTGCAAGCCATTGAAAGTAATTTATGCACGCTTCTGGAGGACATTCTTGGCACTGACGTGACTCACATTGCTGTGATGCCTTTGAATATGATATTAATGACATGAGTTGGCTGTGTCAACAGGGATGATTTCTAACCAGAACAGAAGAGCGACATTGGCCAGGTGGATTTCTGTTTTACACCAACAATCTCAAAATTCAAAGTTTCCAAATGGGAACATTTTCACACCAATGTGTTCCCCAAATATGTTTTAGAATTTCTATGCAAATGCCAAGGTTCCACACTAAATATAAACCTTTCTTAAAGGTTTACAAAATGCTGCAAAAGAGGCATTAAAAAGATGGGTCTTGTTTTGCTTCTAGACTAATTCTGGTGTATTGGAGGTATTCCTGGCACACTTCATACTCATTTTACCCAATTTAAAAATGCCATACCTGTGTGTGTATGTGTGTGTGTGTGTGTGTGTGTGTGTGTGTGTGTGTGTGTGTGTGT
>CAIGQV010016735.1:20224998-20242342 GCA_903798115.1 Danio jaintianensis
TCTAAAGTGATGACAAAACAGGTAATTTTTGCTCACATTTTAAGATTATAAGGCTGAACGGCATGAAATGCCATCAATCTAGAGATTTCCCAGTATTTCTCTGTTGTTATCAGGATATCCAATAATTAACCCCAAAAAAGCCAAAGCAAAGCAAACACTACCAGTTTCTGTGGCATAAATACAGCACTACAAAATACAAAAGAGAGATTGACTTAGAATGTCACTTACCTGATTTATAATGATTTGTTCAGCTGTAGTTTGAAACTTATGCTAAGAAAATGCTGTTTTTCTTACCTAAGGACTTATTATGCGGTCACATAATAACGCACGCCTCCCACCAGTGCCGATATCGTACTGCTACTCATGTGATATTGCTCATATATATATATATATATGTTCAGAATTGCAGACAGTAGACTATTAGGATTTGACAAACCTTTGTAATGCTGAATGTGAAAGTGGATACATTCTTAAATGAGTTACATATTTTATAATGTACAGAACCTGTATAGTGGAAGCCCAATTAATAGAACGCACAGACTCAACAAAAGTTTACAATTTCCAGCTTTAAAAGTCTACACAATGACTTGGTTCCCCAAATGATGTAAAGCTTGTTAAACACATTAAAAATAAGGGTGGGGAAAGATGCTTCGAGGCTGAATTTAAAGAGAATCTGTCTTCTCAAATTTTCAAGCTGAAGGCTATACTACAGTATATCAACTTATGCAAAGCACCATAGCACCCTTGCGAAATGCACGGTAAGATCAAATTAATCTTTTGAAGTAGTTAACAGCGATAGGCTCAAATCCAGACTCTGAACCTGGATCAGGCAGGTGCAGTATGTGCTGCCGTGAGCAGACCTTCTGGCGGTGCGTTCAAGCTTTGGGCTTTGCACGGTGTGAAGCAGTTTCCCACAGTGATTCCACCTACAAAACGATCCAAAAGTGATTAAATTAGCTCGCTATGCTGCAGTACTTGCGTCCCCTGGCTGGCAGCTATAGACTATGACCCAAAGGTTAAGCACTGCCACCTCTGCCCTGGTTTCTGTGATTATCCTCTGAATATTTTGGGACAGTGGCCGATGTGAATAACTGTAAGTGACCTGCTTTGCATCTGAATGTGGAGGTGTACAGTGCTTATAAGCTTAGGTCTGATTCTGTCAGAGCAGATTGTACCACAATTCCTAGGGGATGATAAAGCGGTGTGGTCTCTTGGTTTGATATGATTTATTGTTAAACTATGTTAGATAAGAGTGATAATGATCTTTCTGTATACAGAGCTGTTTTGGTGCCTTGTTTAAAAGGATGATGGCCTGTTATTTGGGCTATTTCCACACATAGAATAACGAAATATCTCTGGGAATTGACAAGGAACTAGACAAACCCAGCCTGAGGTCTTTTCAGAACAGTTAAGCATTGCGGGTAACCATTTATTCAGCAAAGTAATGGCCTGGAACTTTAATTGTCATGGGTAGTTCATCTTCACCAACAAAAGCAGCTAACAATGAGGTCTCGGTAGAATGCCTACTTTTCGCCTAAACTGGTGGTGATTAAGCTCTCTCTACTTTTTACAGCTGTGCAGAGAAAAAGAGACGCTCAGGGTGTTTTATGTGTTGATCTATCAACTGATTTAGTAATATATTTATTTAATATTCATGGATTTATGGCCCTATGCTTTAGAGGACTGTCCAGCAGAAAAAAAAAGAATGCTTTCACTGCTTATTTTTATGTTGTTGCGAATCGGACTTCTTTCTTGAAACAAGTACATTTGGGAGAATTTACTGTATTGTCATATTTGTCATGCAGTTACAATAAATGGAGGTTTTTCATGCTTCAAAAGGAATGCAAACACATTATAAATTATCCATAAAAATAGCACGCATGATTCATGGGCTACGGTATATTTAAAGTCTCCTAAAGCCATGTAATAACACTGTGTCAAGAACAAACTGCACTGACGTCCATCTGCTGAAAGCTCTCCTTTCCACATTTATGAGAGTGCTTGGGATATCAGATTCATGACTGCATCTGGTTCAAAAACTATTTTCACTTTAATTCACAGAGTCACTCAAAGGCAAGATTACCAGTGAATAACAATTTAATCTCAAAATAAAAAGTAATCGTCTTCATATAGGACTTTTGCCACATAGCTCATGAATTGTATGGACCATTTGTAGAGTGTTTTCAAGTTTTCATGTCTAATGGTTGGAGCAGACAAAGAGATGAGATTAACAAATTGCAGCTTAATTTTATTATAGAGTACAAGCAAAACAAAAAGTGTTATTTAAATAGGACAGAAACTATGGTGGCCAAGAGAGCTCAAATGCACTGCAAGTTAAAAAAAAAAAAAACATTAACAAATTGAGAAGACATTTTCATCAGTTTGACAACACATTCTCACAACACACATGAATGCAGAAATGCACTGCAAATAATGCATACCACAATGGAGTGTGTCAAGGGACCCCAAAAGTGACAAACCTGGTTGCTTCCTGTTTAGAGTCAGCGGTGTTGTCAGAAATCTAAAGGGTGAGGGTTTTTTTTTTTGTTTGTTTATTTTAATATCCTGGTAATACAGTTCCTTGTTATTTTATATATTTTTAGATAAAAAATAAATAAATAAAAGCTCAGATCTCCGATAGCAACCTTGACTCTAAACAGGTAGCAGCCAGGTTCATCACTTTTTGCGATTTCCCAACACCTTTCTGTTGTGGTCTATTTGCAGCACGTTTCTGTATTAGCATGTGTTGTCATGTTTTCTCCGTTTCTTAGCATTTTTTCTATGTGCATGTGTTTTCTTTACTTGCAGCAGGTATGAACTCTCGGCCACAAAACACATAAGAGTCAAACAGGAAAATTGAAGGCCTACATATATGCAAAGCAAAACTGATTATTTACACATGGTGAATGTAATCATTAAAACAATCAGTAACTGATATAACTTGTTTAGAAACCACAACAACCAATAAAACATAAGGCAAAAAAGTCAAACAAAACTTTAAGTATTTTAAAACATACATTTCCAGTCCCTATTCATTTGAACAGCATGAACAATCGTACATATTCTGAATGACTTAAGGGTGCATAAATGATGGCAGAATGTTTGGGTGAATTGTTCCTTTAAGGGGAAGTTTGATTAAATTGCTATCTGAGTTTGTGCTGCGACCTTATGGTGATAATTTGTTTTCTTGTCTCTTTTTCAAGCTATTTATATTTTTGTTAGCTTTGAAAATGTGAGACATATTGTATTTGCGCTCAGCTTGTCACTGTTCCTAAATCTGGAGTCAGACAGCAGACAAAGATGAATCTAGAAGGGTGTTTAATTAATAATCATGACACAGCCCGGGGAGCATTTCTGATGTAATTGCAGCCTGTTATGTACTAATGTTGCTAAAGTTGTTAGAAGTGTTTAGGGTGCTAAACTTGGCCTTATGTTTGTGTTATGTTTCCCAATCTTCGCCCCTCAGTTTTGGCGACTACTTTTTCTGATCATTTCAGCTCCTGAGAGGATATTTAAAGGCAATCAGTATTTCAGTTAACTGGATGGAGACATTTTGTCAAGGTTGACGTATTTTTGCTTATGCAACTCTTCGCTGAAGTGTGATTAGTTGTGTGTTCCCTGGTTCAAATATTACACACGATTAGAAATGCATTGTAAAATAAAGTCCACTACGATTCATGCACAAGGTTTCTTTTGGGTAATTTTGAAACGCTTGTCATTCATACCTCACTTAAAAGTTCGAGCTTGTCTGGGAAATTGGCATTCATATTTGTGGAGGTTGAGTCCTCTTGTGTTTGTAATAGTGACTGAGAGTATGTAGTCGCTGAATTACAGAATGTCTCCCTTGGAAGTTGAAGCCCATTAAAATGATAGATTGCACTGTGTTGTAGTTTATGCTTAGGGACAGTTTACACCCACAAAGCAGTCTAATTGCATTCATTCCGGTGAAAAATCCACAAATGTTGAATCTGGGCTCTCAGGCGAGTTGGCAACAGTCTACCTGACATCAGAAGACTGCCTTTGAGGGAGAAGAAGGAAAATGTAAATTTTGACAATGAAAAGACGGAGTCTATATCATCTGAAGTCAGTGGACAGGCCTACCGTGCATAATTTCAAAGACAGCACAAAGCCTGTACAAGCAAGCGATGGATGGGTTCATTTCTTCTTCTCTAAAGCTTGTTGATCTGCACATTCCTCCCGTCACATCTCGTTAAAACCAATGACAATCAGTGCATCATTTCAGCCTCTGAGACAAAGTCTCTACCTCCCATTTCAGGCTCAAAACATCTGACGAACATCACGTTTGCCTCTTATGCTGTGTGTCATTTTCTGGCACGGCAGAAAATACCTTTGAGAACGCATGAATAGCAATTAAGACGTTTTTAAATGAGGTGGCTTTGGCGCAGCAGTGCTTCTTTCCTTGCTTGTCATATCACTTTTGACATTTTTGACAGCAATTATTAACTTTTTTTCAATATGTAGACCTACATTCTATATAAAATCAAATACGTTGCAATGTTGCTTTTTTGGAATTTTCTATTTGTCTTGACATTTCAGCATATAAATAACCTTTGTTATTTTTGTTGTTGAACAGTTGTAATATTTGTTGAGGGAACAATATATACATGCATACCATAAAGGTCTGATTCATAACCCTAGAATATTCATCTTTTCAAGACTATATGTTCTTCAGAGGGCTGCACGGTGGCGCAGTGGGTAGCACGTTCGCCTCACAGCAAGAAGGTCGCTGGTTCGAGCCTCGGCTGGGTCAGTTGGCGTTTCTGTGTGGAGTTTGCATGGTCTCCCCGTGTTTGCGTGGGTTTCCTCCGGGTGCTCCGGTTTTGAATGTTATATATGTTATATATGTTATGAATGTTCTTCAGAAGTTCTTTACAAGCCATGAAAAAGTCACAGAGACATAGAGAGCTATATACAATATAGATATCCACTGATGAAAAAAGTTCAAAACAAACTTTGAAACTTGATTAAAACAGTTTAAAAGTAGATATTTGTTGTATGTATGATTTAGAACATCAACTAACATTTTAACCTTTTAAAATGTTTAGTATAATTTAGCAAGATGCTAGCATGTTTTCACAGATTGCTGGCATTGCAAACATTTCAACATTTTCATTCACTCATTCATTCATTTTCTTTTCGGCTTAGTCCCTTTATTAATCTGGGGTCGCCACAGCGGAATGAACCGCTAACTTATCCAGCATATGTTTTACGCAGCGGATGCCCTTCCAGCTGCAACCCATCACTGGGAAACACCCATACACACTCATTCACACACATACACTACGGACAATTTAGCTTACCCAATTCACCTATACCGCATGTCTTTGGACTGTGGGGGAAACCGGAGCACCCAGAGGAAAACCACGCGAACACGGGGAGAACATGCAAACTCCACACAGAAATGCCAACTGACCCAGCTGAGGCTCGAACCACCAACCTTCTTGCTGTGAGACGATCATGCTACCCACTGCGCCACCGTGCAGCCTTCAACATTTTCATCTTAATCTAAAAAATAAGTAACTATGATAAAACACGTTTAGAAACCACAACAACCAATGAAACAAAAAGCAAAGAGGAAAGAAATCGGATGCTTTTTTTATGAAAACAAAACCGTAAGCACTTTAAAATGTAAATCTCCAGTCACTGTTCCTTTCAACAGCATGAAAAATCTTAGATTTGGAATGACTTAAGGGTGCATTAATTATTGGGTGAACTGTTTTTTTAAGAGGAAGTTGTTTTGAGTTTGTGCTGTGCTGCGACCTTATGGTGATAATTTGTTTTCTTGTCATCTTCTCAGGACTATGTGTTCTTCAGAAGTTTTTGAACACAAAAAGATATACTGAATATTTGGGGGTGGGGGGAGCATCCTTTGACATCCATAGTAGGAACATAAGATGCTACGGAAGTTTTTTTTTTTATGGCTGTTTTTCCCCAACATTTTTTAGAAGAAAGAAATTCATAAAAGTTTAGAACCACTTGAATGTGAGGAAATAGTGAGAAAATTGTCACTATCCCTTTAACATTTCTGTCATGATTTAACACACTGCTTGAATGTTTTAGCACGTTTTAGCGTGATTTAACATGTATCTTACATGATTTAGCATACTGCTACAATGTTCTATCATCTTCCAAACACACTTCCAATGTAACAAGTTCAATTAATCTGTAAGCAGTTTTATAAAATGCATCAATGTCTTCATCCAGTGTCACTGTTGCAGGATGCTATTCAGCTTTGATGCAGTTCTGCAGAAGACAGTATAGTATCTTCCAGCTTAATTCAGTTCAAGTATTTTTCTCATCGGATGCTGTCAGTCAGCGCAGTCAGTTTGGTGGAATTAATTACAAAGTAATTAATAACTGTAATTAATTTACTTATCTGCTAAAAGTGTTAATTCTTTTTTTTTTTTTTTTTTTACAGTAGTTGCCATAAATTATGTACATGAATTCAACAGTTCTGTATAAATCAATTCAGAGAAGGGAAGTAATTATATTTCTGTTAAGGAAATATATTTTGAAGAATAATTACATTTTTCAAATAAAGGTTTCATTATGACAATTGCGTGAGAAATCGATTCATGACAATATATGGTACAATATATATATATATATATATATATATATATATATATATATACAGAGAGAGAGAGAGTAATAGTTTTTTTTCAGTAATAATTCAGTTTTTCAACTAAAGAAGGTTACATTTGTCTGGCAACTTCACAATGACAATAAGTTGTGTATGAAATATGGTGTCATTTCTTTGAAACATTTTGTGGTTTTATACATGTTTTTTACCTTAATTGTCTTCTTTATTTTTTATTAAACATGTTTGACTCACATGTAAAAAAATTAAAAGAGCTTAATTTTTATTGTCTTTCTAAGGATTTTAAATATTGAAGCAAGTAATTTAATTACTTATTAAGTAATTAAATTACTTTTTAGGCATAGAAGAAAATTCATTTAAAGGGATAGTTCACCGAAATTCATCAATTGACTTCCATAGTATTTGTTTTTCCAACTATGGGTTTCAGTAATTACTGGTTTCTTCAAAATGTCATAAGAAATGTTCATAAGAAAAAATAAACTCATAGAGGTTTGGAACTATTTGAGGTTGAGGAAATAGTAACAATTTAGTAAAGTAAATTTAAATTTTTGCATGAACTATACCTTTGAAGACAATTAAATAGTGTAATTAGTAATTAATTACTTTTTGAAGTAAGTTACCCAACACTGACTGTGGTCATATCAATACATTTCTAAAATGTAAGTGACCTCTACTGAGCAAAATAATAATAATAATAATAATAATAATAATAATAATAATAACATTAACATTAAAAAAGAAAAACACTGCATGATGTGTGCTCGACACTTAATCCATTACAATTGTTTGTGCATGAAAGATGGGCCAGTTTTCACATTGATTTATTATTATAGATGTAGTATATTTTAACTGGAGCTTGACATTCCCTTGACATGTTATTGTCCTTGTAAATCAAAATCATCTATGCTTTGAGTCACAGTTTTTTGCTTATCACAAAGCATGATTTGTCATAATGAGAAGCAGGGTGTGGACATTTTTTATGCATACAGTATAAACAATTTCTTCATATTTCATCAGCCTGTCCTAATAATTATGCAGCAGAATTATCTCAATTACTTGCCCTTGACCTAGTTGATGTAAGTCGACATTTATTGTTCCTAGCAGGGATAGAGAACAGGCCTTTTTATTATTATTATTATTATATATATTTTTTACACTTTAACTTAAAATAATACTACAACTAGAAGCGCAACAGCACCATCTGCTGTAAACACACAATTATGCATACACATCAAAATGTAAAGCCATGTTCTCAGAGCCGTGTTCAGTCTCTCACTGTAAGTCATTGCAAGGTCTGCTGGAAGTTTTGCTGGATGGAGTCCAGGCTGTCTTGTTTATATCGAATTCTTATTTGAGCTCTGCAATCAGTATGCAAAGTAATTTGATGGTCTGAGTGATATCGACAGAAACTTAGATTACTTTTCTGTAATGTCCACATCACGTCACATCACATCACATCACATCAACGGCTTTATTGCGAGATGGAATTGAGCTACATCTGCTACATTTTTCTAGATAAAAAGCTTAAGAATATATTCTCGTAATTTGAGAGTTGGTTTGAAAAAATGGATGAAAAGTGAAATGTTGCGAGTGGATATATTTTTGTAATTCTTACGTCATTCAGAGGTCTCGCCATTGATTTCTCAGTTCCAGCTTGGATGAAGCAGACACGGCTTTCCACGGGGCCATGAACTGGAGGTCAGGTAATTTCAGAAGGCTTTTCAGATATTGCCATTTCCAACATCTGGAGGGACTAAAACAACACCTGCAGTCTTTCTGCCCTTTTGCTGTCCCTCTCCATCCGTCTTCTGATGTGCAGCGGCAATTGCGTTGCATTAATAATCAATTTTTATTCCCTTTGAAATGTTCAGTCTTTGTTTTGCTCTTGCTCTGCTGGAGAACAAAGAATATAATTGCAATCTATTCATTTTGTAAGATACAATCTGGCTTTGGACGTCCCTCTGTCCTTTCACGTCACTTTCATCTTTTGACATTTCAGACTATCAACAAATAACACATTAATTTTTTAAAGGTTACACCGCAACAATTGAAGTTCTTGAACCTCTTAGGTGAACCTCCTAGGTCTCCGAGTCGGTTTGATTGAAATTATATTGCCTTTTTTCGTTTCATATTGATCCAGTTATGTCCTTCATGTAGAATAATGATTCTACCCATGTACTAGATTTATTGACCATTGCAGCAATCTTGCTTTTGTCGTTGGGTTTTGACTTCTAATCCATAATATTTAACATAAACTAGCCATGTTGTTGGTGACTAAATGATTTTGCTGCAGATGACTTAGCTGTTACCTTTTCACTTTCAAACAGAATCCATTATTATAGTTTCACAGACGTTGCAAGGCGATCACAGATGAGGCAATATACGTCCAACGCTGTACAAGAGACCACCACTGGAGGCCACTGGAGTATTAGGGTTTGCAACAGTAACCAAACCCAGTCATATAAAAAATAAATAAATACGCAGAAAAGAGAATAACGTTTTATTTCTAACTTCTTCAGCATGCCATACAAAATGATGAAAAAAATCAACGAAAGCATTTCTGTATTACAAATGCATCACACTAGTAAACTTATTATTGATTTGCATGTTACATTCCAGTTAATGAGGCTTTTCAATAAAACAAATAATGGCTGTCAGAAAGCAAATGAATGTCAGTGCAGCACAAAGCAGTAATTTATACAACTCCGTTTCAATGGCTGAATTTGACATTGCGGTAAAAGACCCCATGAAATCAAGAGTTGTATGGTATTTAGTCCACGTCAGTCATTTTTATAGTTATCTATGGGCCATGAAGCATCAAAACGTGACTGTGTCTGTGTGTCAGCTGACCAACTAGCAGTCTGCATCTGCATGAAGAAAATTAACCGTTCTTGTCTGGACAGTTATCAGAAATGAAATTGGGCTGTATTTGAAATCAAATACGTTCCTATTATAAAGTGTGTGAAATTCATAAGCCAAAAGAGCACGATGTCAGAATTCATAGTATTTAGTATTTATATGACCTGCCATTTCTGAGATTCTGACGTGCACATATTCTGCTATCCCATGAGACAACAGAAGTTGATTTGTGAGTGGCAGTGAAATAAAACAACAAACACCAAAGTGGTATACTGTCCAAATTTCATTCATTCTACCCATATTTCAGAATATTGCATATTCTACCCATATGCAATTTCGGAGGCACTGCCATATAACAATGCTTGCCTCTAATTTTAAATAGGAATATTGTTGATCACTTTCTTCATTCCAGATGGCTCTCATCATTAAGAGTATATTCAAATATTTAAATGCTCATAGGTACGATGACAAAATTAGGAAAACCTCTGTGCTGTATTTAATTTTTGTTCACTTTCTCATGCACTCACTGGTTTGCTAAACTGAACAACCAGTCCACAATTGACCATAAAGTACTGATAGGACCTGTCTTAAGAGCTCTATGGACTTCAGCAGTCTTATAAGATCATTAAAAATAACACTGTGTGATACTTGGGAACATCATGTATGTAGGGTCCAGTGATGCAGTAATTGTTAAGAAAAACATGTCTATAACATGTATGTTGTGGAGTTTTCTTCCACATTGGAATGTCACATGCTGATATTATGTTTAGCTATTTTTGTCTTCAAGGTATTTAAGTGTTAGCACCATGTCGTGTTCATCAATAGACCATTTCATGTTGCAGTTTATAGGTTGATCAGTAGGTCATAGGTCTATAGAGTTTGATCATAAATTTCAAACACTATCAGAAAATGTTCATTGACTATCTTTGGTTGCACGACTTTCACAATAACTATCTGTGAACCTTTCTTATTGTATAATGTAGGATCACAGGAGCCATGAACAAAAAATATCATGATTGTTTCATGTTGGTCATCTTCTTTCTGAAACAGACAGTTGACTTTGTACTTAGTATGTCAGGGCCTTAGTTGCTAGTGTAATTGTAATACAAATAATCACAGAAACGTATTTGAAGTTGTATAGCTGTGTAACAACTAAAGTCTACTGAATATTAAAATAAAAAAATTCATACAGTATATCCCACCAAACTACTGTTTAAAATAGGAAATATTTCAACACAAGCTTGTCAAGTGATTTCATTGGGTCTATAAAATATTTAATAATGGCATTCAAACATATAGTTTGTCAGTATGTATGATGATAAAATACACAGGACTATATACAATACAAATTACAAAACCTTTACATATAGGTGAAATATCAATATGATATAATAGTATATTTTCTACTGTAAACCTTATTACCATTAAAATCATGACTTACCGACTCATGCTAATTACTTTGGTGTTTTTTTGTTTTGCTTATTTTTTCCTATTTCAAAGACAACTTTGTAAAGTAATTTTGTGCTTAACCTAGTTTCAGACAAAATGTGTATTCAGATGAGAACTGTGTGAGTGAATGTCCACAAACATTTTGGGCAAACCAGAATGTTTTGCTGCAAGCATACATTTTGAAGTATTCACAGTGGTCTTTTAAAATTGTTTATCTAAGGTCAAAATACATTTGTCCACAAAATTGCACAAGTAAACAAGTACGCTGCTGTCTTTAAAATACGTTAGATTTTTTATATAGATAAAAGAGAGCAATGTCAAAAATGTGATGAGGTTAACAAGATGTAAATATTAAAATGGAAAAGCATAACTCAAAGGCATTTTTAAAAGTATTATTTTTCTCATTATAAAATGTGAAACTGCCTCGTATAAGTAAAAGCGTTTTTTAAGAGCTTTTTTTTTTTTTCTTCCCTTCGAAAAAACAGAATGAACTGCAATCTGTTGAGGTCAATCCAGTGTCGATGATAGCTTTGATGAACTTTGTGTACTACGAGAAAAGAGCATTCCAAGTGTTGACATCGCAGGCCCCTTTTAGAGGTCACAGTTCAGGGACTCAGAGCCTTCAAGGCAGTTTGACGACTACCACACAGGCCCCTGCCCTTCCAATGTTTAGAGGAACCTCCTAGAATAACAAGAGACAGAGGTTAATGACCAGTGTCCAGCCTCCTCCGCGGTGTCTGCTATAAGAGCCCAACACAGGTAATCTTATAAAAGAGCGAGCAAGAGGGAGCCACGGGAAGTTTAAAAAGGAGGCAAACTAGACTTGAATAGAGCATTTGTAACTCGTGCTGTCTGAGGAAAGAGTGGTTAACCTCATGGTGTTCGATGCCATTGTGACAGTGGAAAAACCGATGAATGGCAGGAAATACTTTCGCTTCCTGTTCAGACGTACATCATCCAAGCATTCAAGGAACATTCACAAAGCTGACTGCTTTGACTCATTCAATGTTCTAGAACATTTCTAGGTGTGTTTCTTTTTTGCAGACAACATTGTAAATATATTGACAAAAATTAGAGCTTTTTTTTTTATTTTTATGAATATTAATTTTGAATACTTTATTTTAAACAGAAACTAAATTCTACATTACAGTAAGGTTCACTGAACAAACAATACAATGCAAGTGAGTGTCAAACAATAAAAGCTAACACTGCCTCTGGGCTTATTTAATCCTGGTATTGAGAAGTTTTTTTCAATACTACAGGTTCATTCACAAGGGAAGCAAAGACTGTGGACTTTCCCAATACAATTTTTAAATTTGCAGAGGGAAGTCAGTGTTAATGCTTCTCATTTACTTTAAATGGGTGATATCATTCATAGTCGAATCAAATTATGGGTCATTTGTGTCATGTCACTGACAGTGCTTGTGCCAAAAAGTTTTAAATATTTCCATAAACAGGAATCAGCCAATTAGATATCGTTATGCAAATACCATAGCGCAGACACTAGTCAATGAATGTTCCAAAATGTTTTGAGCTTGTCCACTTTTGACCACTTCTAGAAGTATGAATTAGATCAAATTGATTTTGTAAGGATTTGCAGGACATATTTTTTATCGTTTTATAAATAACATATTAATGACTATGTGAATTATGAAATTTGCATTATGTATTGTATGTGTTATATGTCTGCATGTTATTGTAGGGTATTTTATGCTGTTTCAATGTGAATTGTACTGTACTAAAAAAAATGTTAAAAGATTTTGTATTTTAAAAATTATCATGTTGAATGTGTTCAAACAGCTACAAAAAAAACACCTAGTTCCTGTCACCATCATAGGATGAGTTGTATAGCAAAAATGTGTTGTAATACAAAATTACTTTCAAGAGTTCGCACTTAGATATTGCTTGATAATATTAGCAGGTTTGGCATGCTGTCCCGGGAGAGAACCCTGAGCTAGGAGATAATTGAGCCCAAGGCTGCCGCCTGGTCGATGAGCATGTAAGGGGGTATGAGATCAGGTAGTTCTCGAGAGCTCCCCCTGATAAAGGAGGAAAGGGGGAGATGGGGGGATTCTTCAATCTCATGAAGATAAGGGAGTAATGCTAGACGGGATATTTATGGTGAGTTTGGAATAATCCGATTGGCTTGCTAATGATTACGGATGGGAGACCAGCCGCGATCAGTCATATCACGTGCTCCTCTCGAAATTAGTTTGTGAAACTTCACTTAATACTATTTGTTGATATTAAAGGGGTGGTCCACAGTGTATTTTTAAGGCTTGGTTGTGTGCAAAGCAATGTGTGCTGATGCTTCATTTGCTTCATTTTTTTTATATATCTTACTTTGATTATATACAGCTACTCAGCTAACATGAAAACATATTTCCTAGTTCCTCCGAAAGGCCCGCCCTCAAGAGGCTCTGATTGGTCAGCTAACATAATGTGCTGTGATTCGTGGCTCGGCTCCATGTCCCGCCCCTACAAGCACGTGCTTTTGCGCTGTATAAACAGTAGCTGTTAGCCGTATCAGTTTATGCCTGAATCAGAAAATGATGAGCACATAGCTGTGCTTCACATATATTCGGAATAACCAAGTGTAAGTAATATAAAAACGTTCACATATCTTTTGCGAGTTGGTTATTTTAAATGTAGAATGCAGGGAAAGCGGTCGCATAGTAAGACACTGAAAGTGGCTACATAGAGAGACACTGAAAGCAGCCACATAGAGAGACACTGAAAGCGGCCGCATAGACAGACACTGAAAGTGGCTACATAGAGAGACACTGAAAGCAGCCACATAGAGAGACACTGAAAGCGGCCGCATAGAGAGACTCTGCACGTGCTGCTGAAGATTGTGGGTGTTTACAGCAGTTTGACTGATAAATATGAATTTGTAGCTAAATTGTTAGCGGTGCCAAACAGCACTTCCTGTTGTTTACATCCTTGTTTATGTCCTCGCTACAACATACCATTAACACTAGAAACTGTACATGTAATAGATCAATTTTAACAAATAAAAATACTTACAGATTGTGGCTCACAATCCACAGCTTCGTCGGTTGGAGGAGTTTTAAGCCGAACACAGCACTGAACTGGGAGAGATGCTGGAAGCTGTCCTTTGTCAAATGCTAGCTATATATTTTTTATAATTCTCTGGACCATAATTAAAATTAAATTGTAAGTTCTTCTCTCTTTGTGTCATGTCCTGTGGAAGCCCAAATACAGAAACAGAAGAAGCTCTGTGGAAATAGCACCGTTTGGATGGCATTTTAGCTTTCTCTGCTATAACATTACAGTGCCTCTGGCCACGCCCCATTGCTGCGCAGGGTGTATGCACATGGCTTCATGCTTGTGATCTCACTAGCCCGGATGTATTTTTTGTAGTCCCCAAACTTCGTTCGTTGTAGGCTTTGCTAAGCTAACTCTGTAAAAGCCAATGTCTCCCTTTGCATTGAACTTTATGCATATTACATTCAGAGATGTTGTTTATGTTCACATAGCAACATTACCCATCAACTAAAGTTTAAAATATTATATATAATATTGTAGTGGACCACCCCTTTAAGTGGATAGTTCATCTCAAAATAATGTGTTCAAGTGATTTCAAGCTTTTATGAGTTTCTTTTTTTCTTTTGAACACAAAAAGACAATATTTGGAAAATGCTGAAAACCTGTAACCACTGACATCCATTGCAGGAAAAAAAAAAATATCATGAAAATCAATAGTTTTTGTTCATCAGAAACAACTCAAACAGGTTTGAAATAAGTCGAGAGTGTGTAAATGATGGAATATTATTTTTTGAGTCAACTAAATGTTTTGGGTGAACTCAATTTTTTGGTGCATATATGTAAAAACAAATTTAATCAACCAAAATTCAGACAACGTGGGTTTCCTCCGGGTGCTCCGGTTTCCCCCACAGTCCAAAGACATGCAGTATATGTCGTAGTGTGTGAATGCGAGAGTGTATAGGTGTTTCCCAGTACTGGGTTGTGGCTGGAAGGGCATCTGCTGCGTAAAACATATGCCGAAATAGTTGGCGATTCATTCCGCTGTGGCGACCCCTGATAAATAAGGGACTAAGCCGAAGGAAAATGAATGAATGAATTCAGACAACATTTTTGTGTTGCCTAAACAACAGTTTTCTGTGTATCTTTATAAAGATAAATTTTTAAAAAGCTGATAATTTCTTTAATGAATACTATGTTTTCAAATAGCCTCTGTCTTTAATACATTATTCATTCATTCATTTTCCTTCGGCTTAGTCTCTTTATTCATCAGGGGTCGCCACAGCGAAATGAACCGCCAACTTATCCAGCATATGTTTTACACAGCGGATGCCCTTCCAGCTGCAACCCAGTACTGGGAAACATCCATACACACTCATTCACACATACATACACTACGGCCAATTTTAGTTTATTCAATTCACCTATTGCGCATGTATTTGGACTGTGGGGGAAACCGGAGCACCCAGACGAAACTCACGCAAACACGGGGAGAACATGCAAACTTCACAAAGAAATGCCACCTGGCCCAGCCGGGGCTCGAACCAGCGACCTTCTTGCTGTGAGGCGACAGTGCTAACCACTGAGCCAGTGTCGCCCTTTAATACATTATTGCATGATTTTTCTTTTTTTTTTCTTTGTTTCTATTTCTTTATGTATTTAAGCTAGATGTATAGATGGATGGATGGTGGTTCTCAATGTTAAAAAAAAAAAAGTACTGTATGTTTTTGAGAAAGACTAATTAAAATGTGCAAAACTGCAAAAGTCGTGTAGATTCATAAACAATTATACCTCTTTATTTCTAATCATGACAAGCTCTAAAACATTTTTAATTAGGCAGAAATTATGAGTACATTTATCTATTTATTGATTCGTTTCTAATTATTTAATGCTTATTCAGTAAATCAAAAAAATTGTTGTGGAATTTTGCGGGCCGCTGTTTTAAAGGGACCAGAAGCAGAAACTCAGTGCACTCACCTCAGTCCATTCATTGTTCTGTGCGTCATAGGACTCAACACTGTTTAAGTAGGACTGACCATCATAGCCTCCGACCGCATATAACCTGTCTCCCAGAAGACAAACCCCCACTGCATCTCGTGGGACGCTCAGAGAGGACACTGTGGTCCATGTGTCTGTTTTAGGGTCATACCTGTAAATGCAGCATAGAGTGTATGAGACTCAGTACAGCAACCTGTGCACAAGCCACTAAATCAAATGAGAGATAATTGCATAGAACAGTTAAAAAGCAGTGAGTCTGTAATCTAGACAGTGGAAGCCTTTGAACACACAAGGACTATGATTATCATCCCTAACAATGAAATCTAATGTGCTTTCAACATGCAGAGTAATAACTGAGTAATGAGGTTAAATGAGTTTAGACTTCTAGTTGTTCATTAGGATTTTATTTTATTATGCAATTTTTTTTATTGTATAATATTTGTCTGCTTTTTGGGGTTATTACTTAAATATTGGGCATAAACATTTTGGAAAGTTTGTTTATTTTTATCTATGTGATTTTTAGTGGACAGCATAATTTTCTGTGAATATTTTTATACTAGTAAATAAATACAAAATAGCTTGTTTCCAAAAAACCTGGACAATTTTCAAGTGGTCTAATTTTTACCCATAGTTGTGTGTGCGTCTTTCTGTCTGTTTGCCTGTCTGTCTGTCTATCTACCTATCCTTGACTCTCATGTTTTATTCCTCACTGCAGCTGTTGTCTACTGTAGTTTGGACCATCACCAGCAGGAGGTGTATAACACCAGATTACTGATTCACTGTGGCTTTCAACCATATTGCATAACAAGGTAACAGGGATTTCACAATAAAGTAAGGTGTGTCCAAAATCTCAAATAAATGTGCAAATTATAGTACTTGACAGCCATAACTATCTACCAAGGCTCACAGCCTGCGTTTTGTGGACTCCTGTTGTCATTTTAATGAAGATAATTAGGTGGTGGGTTTGTTTGTTTTTTCCAGATGCTTTGCTATAGTAGTTTACCTCTCTACACAATCCGACAGTCTTGAACAATGGCTTGAAGCTGGAGCGTCATGTCCTCCGACTGCATACAGGAAGCTGTTATATGTGGCCACACCCACTCCGCCTCTCCTCTTGGACATGGGTGCACACATGCTCCATTTATTGGTGTGAGGATCAAAACATTCCATTGATCGCAGACAGGAGCTTCCATCACGACCACCCACAGCAAACAACCTGCAAGTATATACAGGTTTTACTTAAAGCGTCAGGACACTGGGGTCATTTATAGTAGATCATGGAAGTGGACATGTAATTTGTTAGTCAGTTACCTCCAAAACAGTATCTATCTATCTATCTGTCTGTCTGTCTGTCTGTCTGTCTGTCTGTCTGTCTGTCTGTCTGTCTGTCTGTCTGTCTGTCTGTCTGTC